>MDYQ01000117.1:0-85297 GCA_003024175.1 Planoprotostelium fungivorum
TCTCTCACCTTCTGGACCTGATTGCGACCACCGCTCAATCGGGCGACCTCTTAATCTTCGGCGGCAATGGAAATGTCACCCTCGATTCCATCTTGGTCCGTCCCTCTCTCAGCGAGAGAAAACCCCCGACCACAAAGGCTCACCAGACCTGGGCTCCTTGCGTGACGTCTCGCTGAAAGAAGATGAACTCCTGGAATCTAGTTTTAATTGAATGTGCCTCCCTTCGCGGGGCATCACCCAACTGTAACATTCGTGTTCATCGTCTCATCAAATTGTTTGCGCATCTTCCTCTGCAAAGGCGCGTGCCGTCGTCACTAAGGAGGCCTGCTCACCGTCAAGAGTCCATCGATCGCATCGCAGCCATCCCGAACCGATGACAGCAGCACCTCTCAAGAGGTGCACGTCAACACTGACACTGTGCCACGCTCCGCGTCTGTCGCACCCATTGCATCTGCCGGAAAGAGTGGATGGGACCATCCATCCCTTCCACCTCAACACCAACACACCGGTCAACACAGGACCATTCTCTAATACAAGGAAAGCACTCCAACGAGCGGCCCCGAACAATCGCATGGTCGCAATCACACGATCCTGAAGTTGAAGGAGACACCTCCATCGCAGCACACGCACCCTCTAACGAGGCCACCACCATAAAACGTGAAGTTGAATCACCTCAATAATCACCTCAGTAATGCTGGCCTGATATAGAAGAAATAAATATCACACATCGTCTTGAAAATGAGTATTTGTGAGTGAGTATCATCCAAAATGAGTGCATTCCATGGAATATGATACTCAAATACCCATTCTTGCTTGCCACCAAATGAAAATCACATATAATAAACTATCACAACAATATGCTGACAAGAGATATACATCAAACAGTGCATCAAGTTTATCACTACAATGTGGTAGCTTGTTCAGCCATGGCAGTTTCAATGCTGGGCAGGCTCTCTGATTGCCTCATGGTCTAGGGTGATGTGCCTCACGGACACCTCAGAATGAGGCCTGCAACTGATTGGAACAGGGGACATGTTCGACATCTGAGTGGAATAAAAGAATACAAGAGAGAGACTTTATAGAGTGTACAATTAGCTAGAGAACCATTACTGGAGATTCTTTGATCCTCTGAAGGCTAAGCTCAACCGATTCAATCTCTTCCTTGGTGCCGTTCCAAAGTGGTTGGCCCCCTTGCTGCTCCCCTCGTCCCCCTCGTGATCGATCAGGATTGACCTGCGCACGCTCTTTGGTCGAGCTGGCAGTGTGAGGACGTCGTAAGATGACATCATGCTCTCTGGTGGCTCTGGCATGACCCCCCTGAGGGTGGAAGGTCTCCTGGAGGACAGTGGTGACAGGACACTCATTCGATTCCTCATGGTACCGTGTGACACTCCGTGCTTGATGTACTCGCTGCTGGTGACCCCGGCAAACCCGGCGCTGACGGCCCCCCTCAGCTTCTGGCATCGACTTTCCTGCCACTGCTTTCCCTTGTACCTCATCTCACGGTGGGAGTTGATGACTTTGCAGAGGAGAAAGTCTCTGAACGTGGACATCTCTCCGAACATGACGGAATTGGGTATGAACGGTCCAGTGATGGTCACATCGTCTCGCGTGGCCACGGCAAGTTCGTAACGGTCCCACGTCTTTCCTTCAGACTTCTTCACCGTGAAGAGGGACTTGATGGGGCTCTCTTCCACCTCGTTCAGATCGATGGCGGTGGACGTAACCAGGATGCACACAGGAGACACCGATCTCTCCAGGGAGGGCATGATGTGGAGGACCACTGTGACCCCTCTGTACGTGAATTCTACCTTCTCCTAGTCTACAGTCAGCGGTGTATTCATCGATCAAGGGAGGATGAAGGGACGTACCTCTCCTCGTAAGTCCTTGTCGTTGCACTGACAGAGAAGAGTGAGAAGAGAGAGGAGGGCCGGACGATCGGCTTCAGAGCGAATGGTGAGGGAGATGTGACACTCTCTGACCAATTCCTCCATCTCCATCTGCACCAAGAGTGGTCCAATGTCCTCCTCCTTGCACTGATACGCCCTCAGGGTCTTCAGACTCCTGTCTGTTCCCTTGATGTATCGAATCACTTCTTGGTTCGTCTGTCCGTGAGGCTTCCCGATCAGATATCTCTTGATACCCTGTTCACTGTCAATTCATGTGATCTCTGTGTGTGACATCCATGATTTACACATAGTAAGATGCGTGAGAATGACAGTGATAAAACATCCACAGGATGGAATGACTCACCACACTGGTCCAGAGTAGAGCAATGGCCCCCTGAGCGGCATGTCGGATCATGATGATGAAGGGATCGTGCACCGAAGACACATCTGCACTCTTCAGTCTCTCTCCTCTCCACTCTCTCTCCCCCTCTCCACTCACCGACGATGTTCTTGTTGATGTCCCCAATGAAGATGCTGAAGTCCTTTCGATTGAAGTGATGTTTGAAGTAAGAGACGTCGTACTGCGAGTGCTCCAATACATCCTCTCGAATGAAACGATACATGGTCTTGTCTCTTCCAGTCTCCACGTTCCATCCCCTCCTCTCTGCGATGAGATTGTCCTTCTTCCTCTCTCCCTGAGGCGTTCAGTCGATATACATCGTTGTAGAAGGTCACCTGTACGTCTTGCCACGTGACTGGGGGGAGTTCGTAGGGTGTGTAGTTTTCGAGGATGTTGGTGTAGACGTAATCTTGCATCACAGACATCAACATCGTGATCTCCATTGAATCTCCCGCAAACTGTTCGTCACCATCAGTACATCATTCATCGTCTTTCTGTTTGTCATCTGTTTGTTATACACAAATTGTTGTGATTCGTATGACTCATCGAGAGATGATGTGATGATGTGATGATTGTGAAATAGGTGTGATGATGTGATGATGTCATCCTTGCAAGTGATGATGGACTCACCCTCTCTGAATGATTCAAGATGGTTC
Source organism: Planoprotostelium fungivorum (assembly GCA_003024175.1). Taxonomy (NCBI): domain Eukaryota; phylum Evosea; class Variosea; order Cavosteliida; family Cavosteliaceae; genus Planoprotostelium; species Planoprotostelium fungivorum. The sequence continues at coordinate 2,946 of MDYQ01000117.1, forward strand.
CACTGTTGGGCGATACGAGATAGATCCCTCCCAACTGCTGAGGATCAAAGTATTCTTCTGGCTTGATCATGTAACCCTTGTCGTACATTCTCTTCCACAGGTCACTGTAGCCCGTCTGTCTCACGGCGTACCTACATCTCATCAACCTTCGTCATCGGCATCATCATCATCATCATCACCTAGACACACCGGCGGAGCTGAAGAGGTTGTAGACAACCCTCCTGGAATCGACACACATGGCTCCCTGGAAGTCGTATTCCTTTGCAAAATGGCTCAGCATGTCAACCGACCCGGGAGCCACGATGACCATGTGGATGCCCATCTTGGTGATCTCGGCCTGTCGCTTGATGATGGAAGAGACGGATTGTCTGGATAAGGTACTGGATGTTCATCAGCGCGGAGACGAGGAAAGATGCATCACCATCCGTAATGGCGTAAGAGGATGATGAGTGTGGGAACGACTGGATGCACGAGAGAAGAGAGAGTCGTGGACTTTCCGTTCACATCATCGACCACTGCATCGAGTGCCCTCCGTGTGATGGTGACGTTCTTTGAGGTCTCGTCCATCCTAAAAATCGTTTAAAATTTCAAAGAAGAGGAGACATTACCTGTTGATGGCGATGAAACCCGAGTCGATGGCAGCCTCGTGAGCTTCTGCTTGTGAGACAATACTGTTACGATTTGATTCTCCTTGTAAAACTTCTTGTAAGAAGAGATCCCAGCTGTCTAAGAACTTCTTGGCCGCAGTGAAGGCTTTGCACCAGGCTGCATGATCGGCCGGATTAGCGGGAATCAACACCATCTTGATACCATCTCTGTGGTTCACATATATCTTGTCTCCCTTCGGTGCGAACAGACATTCTAAATATGGGTCAGGAGACAAACATGTCGGATGGGATTCACCTCGCATCCGTAACGTAGCTTTTACTTTAGATCCGAACCCAGCTGGCTTGTTGAAAAAGTGAAGATACTCTGTGGGAAGATCAACATCGACAACAATAACAGAATGTAGTTTCATCTTCGGGCTCACCGTTGAACGGATCGAGCAGAACCCAACGAGCCTTCTTTCTCTTCAGAACGGATACATCTCTGACGGTCAACCATCCTTGTCTCTTCGCATCGGTGAGAAAACCCTTCGTGGTGCTGTGCGGGTTCAGTTATAGAGTTCGTTTCCTCCTCATACCTCTCGCTGCGAGATCGGAGAGTGATGAATGAGCCTCCATCCTTGCTGGTGCTCTTCTGTATCTGCTCTTGAACTTTGATCTTTGGTGGGCTGATCATCGCCAGGAGCTAATAAATAGTTGAAGTACGTGCTGGTATGCAGAATAATCTACAGATAACCCGGGTCTGTTTCAGATGATGCGAAAATCCACAGAGACTTTCTTGCTTTGGCATAGACTAAGGCCACCTTCCGGACTCCTTTTTCTCTTGTTTATTTCCCCGTCTGTCACCTCTATAACAACAGACAGGTCCTGTCTACCACTGGACGTGGAAGTCCACCCTCTATCAGCCATTCGTATATCGCAATACTGTCGTATATATCGCAACACAGCCGTCTGTCGTATATATCGAATGGGCAATGGTCTTCGTATTTCCATCCGGAAAGTGTATCTCATGTATTGACACGATGCCTGAGCTCTCCTCCTTCCAGCCCATTGACCAGGTTCTCTGCAGCCAACAGAGCCATCCTCCCTCTCGTCTCCATAGTGGCGCTTCCCACGTGAGGTAGTACGGTCAGATTCTTCAGCGTCAGCAGTTTGTGATCCACCGGGAGGGGCTCTGGTGTGGTGACGTCAATACCGGCGGCCAGGATCATCTGTCCCTCTCAGCTCCACATCGAATGACGACTACCTTCTTGTCTAACGCCTCGTACAGCGCCTCTTGATCCACCAGGTCGCCTCTGTGCTTGTCATCACGCTGCGACTCCAACATGCACACCTGGTCGTGTTGATGAAGACCGAAGAAGGTTTCATCTTCTTGAAAGCATCGATGGAAAACATCCCCCTCGTCTCATCGTTAGAGGGGCACTGAGGGAGAACGAAATCAGAAGTGGACAAGAGGGTGTTCATGTCCACGTACTCGGCTTTCCATTCGGATGGCAGGTCTCTCTTTTCGTTCTTTCCTGTCTTTCATCGGTTTCTATGGCTGTCACGAATGAATACCCGTGTATAGGATCTTGCAGTTGAACGCGTGAAGCCTCCTGGCCACAGATCTAGGTCACACTCAGCGTATATCGTCCATGAAGATGCCCATGTGCATGAACAGTACCTCCCGATGTTTCCCATACCAATGATTCCGACTGTGGAGGAGTGAAGGTCCTTACCACACATCCACTCGGGCTTCCATGCGCCCCACTCGCCACTCTTCACTGCCTCTGCGGACTCTCCCTCTTAGTTCTCTGGTTTCCATCAGAACCACACCTCATTGATCCTCCTGCATGTGGCCAGGGTGAGAGCTAAGACTAGATCGGCCGTCGTTTCTGTGAGGACTCCTGGTGTGTTTCCTACCACAATTCCTCTGCGCGTGCACTCCTGATTCGATTGATTTCTTGAATGAGGTAGATGCGCGTTCTATGATGATGTACATCTTCCACACCTTCACGTCGATGTGATCAAATCCAACGCTCATGGTGGAGACGATTTTCAATTTGTTGGCATTATCCAACACCTTTCCCTTGACCTTGTCTGATCATTCATCAACACAAAAAACGTCAAAGTCGTATTTACGACTCACTGACTAGAATGCAGTATAGACCTTCCACATCAACAATCTTCTTTGACAATTCTTCTTCACTCATCGTATCTTCGTGAGGCCATTGTTCGATCTCGTAACGAGATGAAGGAAGACGCTGGTGAATGTAATCACTTGCCACTGTAGGAATGGTGCAGGTGATGAGCACCTTTTTCTTCTGATCAGAAGAACTCATATAATCTCTCTTAAAGTTATTTTGTAAGTGTTGATTCAGATGTGTTCTTCTCGGATATACGAATTGAAGAGATCTTCCTAATGATGCCATTGAGTAAATGGCTGGGTGTGGTTGTTGAATTTTTCAAGATGAAAATGCAGAACTACAACGAAAAATGAGAATAGTGGAACGGAAGTTTTGAGGAAAGCGGAAGGACAACATCATCACCATGCCAAAGGTAACGATAGTACCTCTATATTCTATGTCATTGAAATCCTCAGCCTAAGGTCGCCTCATCAACAAATCAAGAGAAGGATGTGCTGCCTCAGAAGAAGACGATCAATAAAAGAGCAAAGAAGCAATCACCGCTCACAAGCCAGTCTCTCGAGTCATTCTTGGTAGAAAACGCAGGTGATTTGATAAATGATCTCGACATGTGCAATTGATCCTGTTGATAGAGGAAGTCAAACAAGAAGAAGAAGAGGAGGAGGATGAGATCATGAAATTACAAAAGGAAATGGCAAGTGAGTTGGACAAGTCATGATGCACGATCATGTCGTCCTGATTCCAACGATCAGAGAAGAAGAAGCCCACCACTACTGCACCAACCACAAACATCAAGAAACCCAACCCCAAGAGAGAAGAGGATCTTCAGACTGATTTCCTCGCCCTCGATGCCAACGAAGACGACAGAGTCGATGACGAGGTGAGAAGTGAAATCGAAAGAAGACATCTCACACAGAACAGACACCCTCATCATCAGGATTGGGAGGAAAGATGTCCGCGGCCGCCAGGAGAGCCGACAGAGCCGCAAAGAGACTGGTCAAGAGGACCGAAGAAGAGAAGTTGGCAGAGGTGAGACATTGAGGAAGAGAAGATCACTGACACACCGAAGAAAAAGAAGGAAGAGAAGCAGCCTTCCTCCGTCGTCTTTCTGGGTCACATCCCCCACGGTTTCTTTGAGGATCAGATGAAGGGCTACTTCAGTCAGTTCGGTGAAGTCAAACACATCCGTCTCTCCAAGAGTCGACACAGTGGTGCATCCAAGGGCTACGCTTTCATTCAGTTCTTGAACCCAGAGGTGAGCCTCTCTTCGTCTCTCCTGCTGAAGGAACAAACAGGTGGCTGCCATCGTCGCCGAGTCCACCAACGGAATGATCTTGTTCCAGAGACGTCTCAAGTGAGTACTCGACCATTGCACGAGTGTGACCGTGGCAGGTGCCACGTCATTCCCTCTCACAAGGTTCACCCCAAGCTGTTCGCAGGGGAAGGAAAGGTCTTCCAGATTCACTCGAAGAGGAATCTCTACAAGGCAAAGAAGAATGCGGTGAGTGGGATGGAGAGGGAGAGAGAGTGAACGAGAGCAGGTGATGACGGAAGAGAGGAGCGAGAAGAGAGCGAAGAGACTGACGGAGAAGGACAAGAAGAAGAGAACGCAGCTGGAGGCTCTGGGAGTGGATTACGAGTTCCCGACATACGTGAGTGGAGGGAGGGAGAGTGAGCTGAAGGAGAGAAGGGAGAGACGGTGCAGAAGAAGGCGAAGAAGGAGATCATCGAAGAGACAGAGGAGGAAGAGAAACCGAAGAAGGCCGTGGAGAAGCAGGAAGTGAAGAAGGCAGAGCAGAAGAAAGTGGAGCCAAAGAAGGCAGAGAAGCCAGTAGAGAAGAAGGCAGAGAAGCCAGTAGAGAAGAAGAAGGCAGAGAAGACGGAGGAGAAGAAGGCAGAGAAGACGGAGGAGAAGAAGGCAGAGAAGACGGAGGAGAAGCCAGCTGAGAAGAAGTCAGAGAAGAAGGTAGAGAAGAAAGTAGAAGAGAAACCAGCCAAGAAGGCGGAGAAGAAGGCAGAGAAGCCAGTGGAGAAAGTAGAAGAGAAGAAGGCGGAAGAGAAGAAAGTGGAGGAGAAACCATCCAAGAAGGCTGAGAAGAGGCCAGTGGAGAAGAAGGCAGAGAAATCAGTAGAGAAGAAGGCTGAGAAGCCAGCAGAGAAGAAGGCTGAGAAGCCAGTAGAGAAGAAGGCCGAGAAGAAAGCAGAGAAGCCAGTGGAGAAGAAGGCTGAGAAACCAACAGCAAAGAAGACGAAAGCCACGAAGTAAAGATGATCGGATTGAGCTCTTTTGTTTCGTGTATCGTTAATCCCCCACACGCACATGCACGGAGAACAGTTCGGATACAATGATGAATGCATAGAGAAGAGAAATGGATGGCCCGGCCTTCTTTACTCAATTAAGAAAACGGTATATTTTGTGATGGCTGGGAAGTGAAGGAACTGGTCTGCCTCAAGACCGAGCAGCTCGTGGATGATGATATCGGAGGATAATGATGGTCTCCTCCTCTTGTCTTCGTGCACCTCTTCTTCTTCGTCTTCTTCCATCAGGTCCTCCAGCAGATGGACAATGTAATCCGTCCTTCCGACGACATCGTAATCCATGCTCAGTTCCTCTATGAAGAAGGTCTTGTGTGACGATTAGAATCATCCCACAGAGTTTGACCACTCACATCCGACTCCTCCATCTCTTCATCACTGTCAGGAAAGTTGTTTGCAAAGAAGTGAGCGAAAGCGCGATCAATGAAATAGTCGCCAGCGAAGAGACTTCTCATGTTGATGGTTGTGTTGCTGCAATTGTGAAATTGAGAGAAAACTAAAAGATTCTCAGTTACGTTCATCTACAAACATTTTGTATCGTCGAGACACAACCATAAAGAAGATGACGTCCACAACCATCACAGGCCATTGCCACTGTAAATCTCTACAGTACTCTCTCGAAGCTTCGAAAGACAACCTAGACCTCTCAGCGTATTGCCACTGCTCTCAGTGTCAACGTCTGAATGGAGCACCATTCATCTGGACCACACATTGGAAGGGAAAGGCCGTCAAATTCTCCAATATCCCAGGAGAGGAGATGACGAAAGAGAAGTTGAAGGACATCAACAATCTCTCTAGCTACAACAGCAAAGAACAAAAGTACAAGCTGAGATGCACCAACTGTGGTACACCCATGGGCTCTTGGAGTGAGAAGAGACAGGGGTACTCCCTCTGGCCATCGACTCTGGAGAGAACAAGTGACAACAAGATACCAGCCATGGACGTTCTGAAGCCCACCGATCACATCTTTTATGGATCAAGAAGCATGGACATCCAAGACAATCTTCCCAAGTGGGAGGGTTATCCAAACCAATCGAAAAGACTCAACAACGATGGAACCCCCTCTTCGGTACGTATATTCTCCTCGATAAGACAAGGGCGACGTGATAACATGAAGACAGGATGACAAGAACTTCCATGCACATGGAATAAGGGACATCATTGGCTATGGCAATAACCCCCCACACCCTCGCTGGCCTGGAAATGCGAGATTAGCCCTCTCCTTTGTTCTCAATTACGAAGAGGGTGGTGAGAACACCCCTCTCAACGGTGATACCTACTTTGAACAGTTTTTGACCGAAGGAGGTGAGATCGACTTCATCTCATCCCATTGACATCGTCACATCGAATCCTTCATTCAACAACTCATGATCTATACCTCACCTCGTTCTAAGACGTACAACAGGAGCTGCCAACGGAGTACCACCCACACCCGGAGTGAGGAACTTGTCCGTGGAGAGTGCCTACGAATACGGCTCCCACCGTGGCTTCTGGAGGATCTTGGATCTATTCAAGAGACACAAGATGCGCTTCACCTCTTGGTCCATCGGTAAGGCCGTTCAACTCAACCCTGCCGCAGTGAAAGCCATGGAGGTGAACGATTCTCATCTTAAGAAACTCAATTCAACAGGAGGCTGATTGTGAGGTGGCCTCCCACTCTGATCGTTGGATCAACTACATCCAATTGGACGAAGAGGAAGAGAAGAGACAGATCAAACAGGCCATCGCCTCCATCAAAGAGGCTTCTTCCCAGAAGAGAGAGCCGAGGGGCTGGTACACCGGCAGACAGAGCGTCAACACGAGGAGACTGGTGTACAGCACCTACAAGGAGATGGGACTGCACCACACCCTCTACGACTCTGACGCTTACGACGAAGACCTTCCCTACTGGGTCTCTGCTCCCGATGGAACCCCCGATGAATACCTCCTCGTCATTCCTTACACCTTTGACAACAACGACATGAAGTTTGCCATCACCCCCGGATTCTACAACGCGACGGCCTTCTCTACTTACCTCATCGATGCCTTCGAGACACTGATCGAAGAGAGTCAACTGCCTTCAGAGAATCCCCTCTCGGTACCAAAGATGATGAGCGTGGGGTTGCACTGCAGGGTGGTGGGTAGACCGGGGAGGTTCAAGGGTCTCGTCGATTTCGTGAAGCACGTGGAGAGGAGGAACGAAGAGCTGAAGAGAGAAGACGGAAGGGGTGTGTGGATCGCCACTCGAGAGGAGATCGCACAGCATTGGAGGGAGAATCATCCTCCAAAGAAATAAAGGAATGGAGTGTAGATCGTTTACTTCTCTTTCAAGTGTTCGTTTCTCCTCCACTCTTGCATGTTCAACGAGATGAGGAGGAAGTAGACGCTCACTTTGACCATTCCACTCGTTGGAAGCCACGCTGTCATTACTCAGTGCGATCGTCATCAACACGATCATCTCACAAGTGCTGTCGTAATTGTTGTATGACTTCCTGATGAATAGATCTGAGTCCTCAAATCCATACAAGATGGCGAGATTGGCGTAAGAGAGACCGACACAGGCGAACAATCCACCGATGGCAGCCATCTCCCTCTCCCACCTCTCGTCTTTCACCCAAGATAACTGTTTCGATTCAGACCCCTCTACTCTCCTTTCTTCCTCACCACTGGAGTGTTGGTTAACTTCCTGACGATGATCTCTACGCTGAAGAAGACACAGTTGATGAGAGCCCATGCGATCCATTGGTACTGCAGATCGTGCCAGAGTCCCACGAACAAGAAGATGATCCAGATACTGTAGATCTGCGTCTTGTTTCCTACAGGACATCAGCAGGGTGGACCTCAGTGATGATCTCACCTCCGAGAGGAATGTATAGGTAACGTGTGATCCACTGATTGAAGGACGAATGCCAGAACCTCCAGAAATCAGTGAAGGTGGTGCTACCGAAGACACATCTGGCCATGTTCTCTGGTGAATCGACTCCATCCAACAGTGCGATACTGCGGAAGAACCTGATATGAATGAGGTTGAGATTCAGAGTGTAAGGTCACCTCCATATGATGTGAAACTTCATCCACATGAAGACGAGTGCACCGGCGCTGCAGACGATGGTGTCCAGCTCGTCGAAATTTGGATTCTTCCACTCTCTGTACCAACTGAGATCGTATTGATAACTGTCTTTGTCAGACTCCTCCTCTCCACTTGATTCACCTGTAGTGCAGCCAGATCTCAAAGAAGACGAAATAGATGCAGACTTTGACTAATTTAAACATCTTTTCGCTGAAAGAATAAGATGAGGTGGGTTTATAGACCTCGAGCCTCTGTCAGGTGAGATTTCATCGATCTTTTCCACTCACTTGGTTGACGAAGGCATTGAACGTGATGATGGGACCACCGATGTAGAGGGGAGGATAAGTCACGTATGCGATGTACTCCATCAGTCCGTAACTGTCTTCCTCTACGGATGTCTGCACGGCCATCTTGTATTCGTTGGTAGTGGGCCTCTCCTGTTCGATATCAAAATTCGATTGGGAATGAAATCATCAACTGACTCACCACTTTTCTTCCGCACTGCTTCCAGTAGTAATCCATGCTGAAGCTGATGTTCCTCACCAGAGTGAGTCTGTAATACACTTGCCAGGGTAATGCTCCGTTGTAGAACGACTCCCAGCCGATAAAGTAATAGATACCACGGTAGCCTCTGTAGTAATCGCTCGTGGCTAACACCGCACAGTTGAGGACCCAAGTGGCCACAGGTGTCCACCGGCTCTTCTTGAGAGATTTTGTAAGGAAATAATTTAGAAGGCAAGTTGTACCCCACCAAATGGCTCCCCAACTGTAAAGATGTGAGAAGAGTTTGGAGTTAGAAGAAAGTGAAGACGAGTGACGATGATGATGATGACGGGATGAACTCACCCGTGAGCGTAGATGATGAAGCCGATGCCTACGATGCAGTAGAACAAGAACAGGACTCGGGTGTCTCTGTAACCTCTCTTCTCGGCCTGAGATGAGCGGAAGATGGAAGCTTTGACAATCTTACTCAGAATGAGAAAGACAGTCATGCCGATCAACAGGAGGGGGAAGTTCTTTCGAAAATCCTTCCATTGCATGTCTGACTCGTCCTGTGAGAGTCAGACATCACAAGATGCTCAACCTTCACCCTCTTTCTGTCATTGAACCATCCCGGTCTCAATCCTGGGCTATGAAAGGTGGAATTATATTCTATGTGGGTTACGATCTGCGTTGCATAGAAGTGAACACGGCCTCGCCTCACCATTGCTTTTGGAAAATATCTTGATGAAGACCCAGATGGTGAAGTATATCCATGTGGCTGCATAGATGAAGTATCTTGGCGTGAGCCATCTCGAAGGAATGGGCTCTCCGATGGTCGGTTTACTGACCGATATATCCAAATTACGAGACCTCTCCTCCTTCATCGTGAGGTGGCCGGACGTGTAGTGACGATGAGATGTGTCGGTGTAATTACAAAAGATCACATCACATTTCGACACGATTCAAAACACATGGTACAGCAAGACACTCCTTTCGGTCTCACGTTATTGAGCGTAGGATCAGACTTTTTAGGAAGTCGCCTGCTTGCCTGCCTCACCTCAACTACCTTACTTCAGCACGCCACAGAAGAGTTCTCACGTAGACTGGGAACGATAGAACAAGTCGCGGCGACTATGCTCAGCTCTGATTCCAATAATCAACACGTAATCGAGTTCAGAAGAGCGGGCACAGCCACCATTGTCATTCAAAGAAAGAGGTTAGACACGGAGGTAGCAGTGATCATTGGCGATCCTTCTGACCATTCGTCAGGCCGCGTCTGTCTTGGCATCTCAACTTGTTCAGTTTCTGAGAGAGAATGGAGCACAAAAGATCGTAATGGTTGGTTCCATCACATCTGCCGGCAGAGGAGTGTATCATCATTCTGCAGGAAACGGATCGAAGGTGATCTTGTCATGACAATCACGATCTCGTATGCTTAATCTCTCACAGACAGACGAGGGAATGCAGGTACTCAGCGAGCAGACCACCATCGGAGATCACACAACATCTATGATGATGCACCTCTTGAGAGTGCTATCTGTCTCTCATGAATTATATTGTGTCGGTGCTGCTCCCAAGCCTGGAGATCAACCAAATGAGACAGTCAAGGTGTGTTTAGATCTCGCTCTTGCCTGATACTCTCTCGCTTATCAAATGAGAACAGATACTGGGTCAAAAGATCGTATCCATCTTGAGTGAAGGAAGCGAGAAGGTAGAAGTCAACTGGGATCAATTCAAACGTATCACGTACAGGTATGGTCAGATGTCAATGAGAGATAATAACACAAAGACAGGAAAGAGGACCTTGGAAACAAGGGAGAGACAATATCGCAGCTGTACATGTGATAAAGAATGAAAGTTGGGAGTTTCGTGTGATGTGACTGTAGATGACCGGTTTTCTGCGAATAAAAATCAACGATGGCAGCACGATACAGAGGCGTTATCTTCGACCTCGGCGGGGTCGTCCTCGCTTCACCCTTCCCAGCCATCAAGTCATTCGAACAGCAACATCACCTCCCTCAAGGATTCATCTCAAGGGTCATCAAAGCAGGTGACCGTTCGGAGCATCACATCGGCACGAATTGAAGGAACATTCAGGTGGTGCGGAAGGTGCCTTCTCTCGCTTTGAGAGGAGCGAGATTGATCTCGATGGTTTCGATGCTCTCTTCACAAAAGAATGCGAGAGGGCATATTCCTCCACTTCGAAATCTCCTTATCCAGCAGGTTTGTCCTCAATTCGATGATATCACTGACATTCTACAGGCGCCACAGGAAGAGCCTTCATCGTGGAGCTCGATCACATGTTCCAGACTATTCGGCCGGAGATGGTGCAGGCCATTCTGACTCTGAGAGAGAATGGTATCAAAACATGTGCCGTCACCAACAATTACTATTCGGATGCAGACAACCTCTCCCACGAATACTCAGAAGATTTTTTGAATCAAGCAAGGCCGGTCGATCAGGAGAGCGGACAGTTGTCCGGTGCAGCTCCATTACCGTTTCACTTCTCAAAGGTGAAAGAGATCATCGTGATGGAAGGCTGAATGACAAAAAGTTTGAATTGATGTTGTCGTTTCTGTTCGATCACGTTGTACAGTCCAGAGAAGCCAAAATTAACAAACCTGATCAACGGATCTACCACATGGCAGCAGAAGACATGCAGTTAGCCTTCCAAGATCTCATCTTTTTAGACGATCTGGGTGAGTGTTGACAATTGTTCCACGCATCATCATCACCATCATCTGCACTTCACTGATAGAGGACAGGAACTAACCTCAAGAGTGGAGGTGAATTAGGAATGCGCACGATCAAAGTGGAGGACCATCGAAAGGCTTTGACCGAGTTGGAGCAACTTCTCAACCTCAAACTCTTCACTCGAACCCCCACATCCAAACTGTGACCTCTCTCCGTGGAAGGAATAAATTGTATAATGAATCTCTCCGTTGAGATATTTTATTGACATCCTCTAATGAGTGTGGGTGGCCTTCTTGACCAAGATGGCGAACTGCTCTCCCTGGATGGAGGCGACCTTCTTCTCGATCTCAGAGGGCTGTCTGGATCCATCACCACCGGCGATGGTTCCGGCTCCGTATGGTGAGCCTCCGGCGATCTCATTGAGTTGCGTCAGCTCGGCGAAGGAGTGAGCGTATCCGAGGGGGACGTAGACGATACCGTGGTGGGCCAGAGTGGAGATGGTGGCCAAGATGGTGGACTCCTGTCCTCCGTGCTGGGAAGCAGTGGAGGTGAAGACACCGGCGAACTTGCCGTGGTAGCCTCCGGATTGCCAGATCTGACCGGTGGCATCGAAGAAAGTCTATAGGGGTGAGGAGGCGATGTGATAGTTGGACACACCTTCCACTGGGCGGGGAAGTTTCCGAAACGGGTGGGAACACCGAGGAGGAAACCATCGTACTCGAGGAGGGTCTTGGGGTCGGCGACGGGGACATCCTCAGCCTGATCACATTTTATCAGAATCTCAGATTAGAATGAGATCGGATCTTGAAGGCAAGGAAGACTATTCTATATGGATGAACTATTTGACATGGTCCGAAACAGAAAGCAGCCGACAGACGGAAGATAGATGGTTCACCTTGGGGGGAGCGTGCATCTTCTGGAGAACCTCCTCGGGGAGGGTCTCAGGGATCTGGAAGACGTCGACGGTGACGCCCTCGACCTTCTTGGCTCCCTCAATGGCGGCCTTGGCCAGAGTGTGGACGTGTCCATACATGCTGAGAGGCGATCAGACCCGATCCTCTCTATCGCTCTTCACTCACGAGTAGTAGATAACGGCGATCTTGGTCATGGTGTTGAGAAGAAGGTTTGCTAAAAAATGCTGAAAGCCCTTTCTCACTGTTGGCGCATTCTTTTCTGACGTCGGGAAGGCTCTGAAAGTTCCGAAGGTTCCCATCCCAATAACGACATCATCGATGATCATCCACACAAGATCTCAGGCTATTCATCATCTATGGACATACGTCTATTTATTTGTTCAAGTGAAACATCAATTCCTGTTGAAAGCCTTCTTTGTGTGAAGATTTCTAGAAGAAGAACCAAAGTGAGCGGTGAACCTGCCCTTGACGGCAGTCCATCTGTCCTCGACTACGTTCCATATCTGCATGTCCTCCTCTCCCAATCGAAAGTTCATCTTCTGCATCTGTCCGGCCTCCAGTTGTACCTCCCTCGTTCAGTCTCTATCTACAACGCGCCACCTCACCTTCTCGAATCCCCTGAGGACTCTGGGAGGCTCCAAGGCCGACGTGGGATAACTCAAGTACATCTGTACAATCTACAACTCTTTCATCTCCCGCCAAAACTTACAGATGTCTCACCTCCGCACCAGATCTCTTTCCAGCGTTGGCCACGGGGAAAGTGAAGTTGAAGGAACCATCCGAATTCTCCACCACCTCAGCCTCTCCATACTTGAATCGAGTGTAAGACAGACCGTGACCAAACGGGTAGAGGGGCTTCTGCTTCTTCTGATCGTACCACCTGTACCCCACGAACAATCCTTCATCGTAGTTGGCCTCGTTGTCCACCCCGGGATATTGGGTCTTCTTTTCGGCGGGAACTTGATCGTAGCTGATGGGAAAGGTGACGGGCAGCCTCGCTGATGGATTGACATCACCGAAGAGAACGTCCGCCACGGCGTTACCTGATGACGTGTCATGATGTGTGATGACGTCATCACTCTGAAGACTCACCGACTTCCTGTCCGGGGAAGAATTGAACGACGATGCTCTTCACTTTCGAATGCCAGGGCATCACAACGGCTCCGGCAACGAATCCGTGAACGATCGTTTCAGGTTGAGCTGCGGCGATGGCCTCGATCAACTGTCCCGGTGAGTCAAGTCCTCACGTCTACATTCTCTCACCTGATCACCGTTGGACTGGACGTTGAGATTCTGTCGATCGCTTCCTTCCGAACTCCACGAGGAGACGAACACCACGGCGAGATCGCTCTTGGCGGCGAGGGCGGCGGCCCTCTTCAGATCCGAACCGTCATCATACGTGATCTGATGACATCAGTTGGCCTCCGTACGACGTGAATCACCTGGACGTCGGGCCCGGCTCTCGATTTGATTCCCTGGAGGGGAGTGACCACGTAAGGAGGTACGACACCTCCCGATCCTGCGTGACGTGAGATGGATGAGTGACCGATAGACATGGATCGTTCGTGGAAAGTGATGATCACCTCCACCACCAGCAGTGACTCGATCGTTGCCATCCAATCCGATGATGGCGATCTTCTTGACTGTATCCTTGATGGGTAACGTCTACACACCTTCAACATCGAACGGCTCGTTGTAGATCGACCCACCTCGTCGTCGTTTTTCAGAAGGACCGCCGAGGCGGCGGCGAGTTTTCTGCTGAGGGCATCGTGTGTTGAATTTCTCGCATTGGTTGTAGTAGTACCCGTCTGTAGCTCATCCATGATGCCCACGCGGTACAGTGCAGTCAGAAATCTTACGACCATGTCTGTGAAATATCAACGAAATTTCAACGTCGACGCACCATCCAATCTCTCTTGAGATACTTGACCGTTGATCACGGCATCCTTCAAGGGTTGACCAAAGTAGGTTCCATCGGGCATCTGTGAGATGGTGTCATGAGAACATCATCGTGACATCTCACCTCCTGATCGAGACCGTTGTTGGCGGCTTTTGCGGTGGAATGTGTGGCACCCCAATCAGACATGACGAAACCCTGATCATCATCATCATCATCCGTGAGATGGTGCACCATCGATACTCACAGTGAAGTTCATCTTTCCCTTCAGATCACGATTGAGTGTCTCTTGGTTCTCACAGGCCCACGTGTCGTTGATTCGATTGTAAGAGCACATGACTGCACCCACTCCAGCCTTTACGGCGGAATGGAAGGCGGGATAATAAATCTCCCACGTGGCTCGGATACCTGCGTTGGCCGATGTGGTCGTTCGATTGTACTCTTGGTTGTTCAAGACAAAGTGCTGATGCGATCGGTGAGGTGGATGATGGCGATCGATCACCTTCACTGTGGCGACGATGCGATTGGACTGCACACCTCTGACGTAGCGATCGGCCATGATGGAGGAGAGGTGAGGGTCCTCCCCGAAGCTCTCAAAATTTCTTCCACCTGCATGATGTCAGGAGAGATCGGATGATCGCGGCCGTACCAACTGGATTTCTGGCGATGTTGACCATCGGACCCAGGTGGATATTGACACCTGCGGAGAATGAGCGTTCAAATGGGAGACTTGTGTACCCTTCTGTCTCTGTTCCCAACCGATGGCTGCCGCGTATTGTTCCATCAACTCTGGATCCCTGCACATTTGTCAGATTGTTTGTCGATGGGGCATCTCTACCAGGTGGAAATGACGGAGAGAGTGCAAGGCCAAAAAGTCACGTTCTTGAGTCCATCACCCACACCTACAGAAGTCACATTTGTATTGCGACTCAAAAATGACTCACCCTGAGGTCCATCTTGATCGTTTGCCTGCGCTCTCCTTCAATTATCTTCAGGTAATGCACGCTCACCTGAGGAATGTTCACTCTGGGTATCGCTGGGGTGACTCCGACATACGAACCTCTAGAGCCGTGAACGAGAGAAACTGTATGTATTGAACACAAATTGAGAGGATCAACTCACTCTTTTCATCGAGAGTGAGAGTAGAGACAAGTTGTCTGGCTCTCTGTTCTGGTGTTTCACAAGATGAATATCCTACTAGAAGGAAAACGAGCAAGAGTATCCTCATCTCGGTTGTGTCGTCACGTTTGAAGCGCAATTGACGTATAATCCGAAATACAACTCTGAAAAATATGTCCTTCACAAAAATTCCGTAAAGATTAGGCTAATAGGCTCTTTTCCACTACTTTCAGAGTAGACACACTGCACCTGTGAAAGACTCCACCTGTCAGGCTTTAAGCATTATCATCTCAAAGACGTTTATTGCACGCGGGCCTTTATCTCTGATGGTAATGGTCAGACGGTGGTTTAGTCTACATTTCTGCCTAGTTCTTATGTACATCTACCCATGGAACTGAGGAAACTGACCTGGCACCCTCCATAAATGAGATATGACCCCAGAGATTCTCACCTACGCTATTTTTCGGGCATACATTGTCACTTTTCTCTGTTATGAATGTCCGGACGAAAAATCTGAAACCATTTTTGGGTAGCCCATGTGTTTTTCTACCTGGGTGAAGTGTCATCAATGACCTGGCACCCTCCCTAAGAGGTGATAAGTGCCCACGTGCGTTATTTTTTTTAACGCACGTCATGTGACCCCTACTTTTCTGACCTGTTTCTGACTCAGCAAACTGCGCTGATTCCAACGGTATATGTCACGGTTCACAAAAACGATGCATATGGTGCGTGCGCTATTTTGATTTAACGCACGCGGGGTCTTATCTCATTTAGGGAGGGTGCCAGGTCTGTTTTCTCAGTTCCCACGCGGAGAGGTACGTAAGACCTACGCAGAAATGTATACTAAACCACCATCCAACCATTACCATCAGAGATAAAGGCCTGCGTGCGTTAAATCAAAATAGCGCACGCATGGTATATTTTTCACTTTACTCTGCTATGAACGTCCGGACGAAAAATCTGAATACACCACCGTGTAGCCCAGGTGATTCTACACCTGGGTAAACTGTCATCAATGGCCTGGCACCCTCCCTAAATGAAATATGACCTCTCGTGCGCTATTTCCAAATAACGCACGCCACATGACCACTTATTTTCTGACCTGTTTCTGACTCAGCAAACTGCGCTGATTCCAACGGTATATGTCACGGTTCACAAAAACGATGCATATGGTGCGTGCGCTATTTTGATTTAACACACGGAGGCCTTTATCTCTGATGGTAATGGTTGGACGGTGGTTTAGTATACATTTCTACGTAGGTCTTACGTACCTCTCCGCATGAAAACTGAAAAAACAGACATGGCACCCTCCCTAAATGAGATAAGACCCCGCGTGCGTTAAATCAAAATAGCGCACGCATGGTATATTTTTCACTTTTCTCTGCTATGAACGTCCGGACGAAAAAACTGAATACACCACCGTGTAGCCCATGTGATTCTACACCTGGGTAGACTGTGAAAACAGACCTGGCACCCTCCCTAAATGAATTATGACCTCTGGTGCGCTATTTCCAAATAACGCACGCCGCATGACCACTTATTTTCTGACCTGTTTCTGACTCTCTGAGATGCGCTGATTCCAATGGTATATGTCACGGTTCACAAAAATGATGCATATGATTATCTGCGCTATACTGATTTAACCCTCAGAGGACTTTGTCTCTCATGGTAGTGCACAAGGTACAGTTTTGCTTGTTAATTTTTTTCTTCTTTTTTTGCCGTCTGTTCCTCCCAAGGCTTTTCATAAAACTGCTTGCAATTCTGACAACACTGCCTATGTGTTCTCATGATATTTGTTGGCACAGATAGATGTATTTCAGGCAGAAGGAGTGCTAAGATGTGGTTCATTTTTCCCATCCACTCACCCAAAAGAAGCAAGCAGATAACCAAGCATTTATTGTACAAACCATAGATACAACTTTTCATCCTAAGGATCAGTGCATTACATCACTACTATGTATTGACATGTATCAACTTGCCAATACACACTGACTTAGAATGCCAACCTGACAAAAAAGAGAGATCACTGTCTCTCATTTGTGAAATATTTTATTGAATTTCTCTGTTCTCTACTTCAATATGATGACCATTATCCTACCAAAAGTGTCTAACTATAAGTGCTATCAGTTGTGAGAACCTTGTCTCATCACTTTGATGTGGGTTTTTTTGTCAAGTTGGCGTTTTAGCATGACAATGCATGTATTGCTGATCTTACCTCATCCCTGTCAGAGATTCAGGGCCTGCATGAAGGACCTGCAGTGAAATTAGTGGCACTCACCAAGAAAGACAGCACATTTACTATCTTCTCTGCTTCAAACACCCACCCATCCCATCAATAATCTGCATCATATGTGGAGTGTGTATCTGTTGTGTCCAGAGAATTTTGTTCTTGCTCTCATCCAAAAAGTTCAAACATAATCATGTGTTTCACCTGAAAGATCAGGTGTCTTTGGACGTAGCTCTCAATCTGTTTCTACATCCAAGTGAGCGAGTGATATATGTGTGATGTCTTAGAGATGATGTGATTATCGTTCCCATCTTGATTCTGATATTCCCATTGAGTCCAAAATGATTCTAATCCAAAAAGCATCAGTGCCTCTCCTACGTTTTATCTGACTCAGGGAGCAGAGAACGAGGTGTTCGTTGCAGATCTTGTTGACGGCCACGATAGATTTCACCAGCATATCGACTCTTTCAAAGGTAATGCTGGCCTGATAATCCTGCTATCGTCTGATCGGGTCGGCGATCCAATTATGTTTCTGCCTCTCTCTTCTCTCTTCTTCTGTGTTCTTCTTTCTCTTTTTCTTCGGTAAAAAAAAGGCGGACGAAGAGGATCCGAACACGGACCAACAAGGGCGTGTGACACACCGCTCGGCTACTCGAGCGCCCGGTTTGTCGACACAAAATCAGCAGAAGGATCGACATCTCTTTTTTTTGGCGCCAAAAACACGTCCTCGAGCGCAGTTTGAAAACAGAGCAGCCTCTTTTTGGAACTCATAATGACGATATTTTGTCCAAAATCACGGCATCAAAGGCCTGGGGCGAACCTTGAGCCTGTGCAAAGCAACGTGGGGTAAGGATCTCCAGAGAAGAGGACGATGCAGTTGAGCTCGAGAAGTGATTCACTCCGTCTCTCCGCGACTCTGTTGACCCTCGGCTTCACTGTCCCGTCGTGCGCGGACATTTCCGAAACGCCGAACCTCAAGAGGCCGATTTAGGGGAATGAATATCCAACAGTTCTCAACCCCTCCTTGGGTTCTTCTCAGACCTCGAGCTTGGATTAACCCTTTCCTATTACCATATACGTCATAGCATCGTCACGTTTTAGACAAACTTGGAGAACTCTTTGCAGAAATAAGTTGGTACTGCGAGGTGCATACCACCAAGCTTACCATACAGACTTCCACCTTAGAACCCGTCTCTGGTACCAGAGAACCATTTCGGTACCGGATTGTATGGAGAAGAGGAGGAGATCTCGCCGAATTTTGGCAGTTCACATGAATATGGAGAGAACGAGTCCGACCAACATGAGGCCGTTTCTCGCCATTTTTCCACGCGCAAGCACCGAACACCACCAACGGCACTCTACGCTACCATCACTGCACGATGAAAACCCTCTTGTTACTACTCTCCTTCATAGTCCTATCGATGGCGCTCAACCCCATCGTCATCAAAGGTGAGAGGTAAATGGATGCCTCTGACTCACTCTTCACCAGGAAAGAAATTCTTCGATTCCGTCACCGGTAAAGAGTTTCAAGTGAGTGACTTCTCCTTCTCATACCGATGGGTTCCATCAGGCTTCTCACATTGTAACAGATCGTCGGTATTGATTACCAACCCACCGGATCTCTTCCCGATCCTCTGACGGATATCACTTCTCTCCAGAGAGATATTGCCCTCTTTCAGGATCTGGGCATCAACGCCATCCGCATCTACGCTCTCGATATGACTCAAGATCACAGCCAAGGAATGAACCTCCTCGAGCAAGCTGGAATCTATGTCATGTTCGATCTCTCCTCTGCAGCAGCCAGTATCGACCCAGGAAACCCCCAATGGACCACCACCCTCTTCTCGGCTTACCAGACCAAGATCAACGCCTTCCAGAAATACGTCAACACATTGGCCTTCCTCTCCGGAAATGAAGTCGTCAATCAGTACTCAGACACCATCGCCGCCGCTTTCGTCAAAGCCTCCGTTCGTGATGTGAAGGCATACGTCAAGCAGAACGGACGACCCATCCCCGTCGGTTATGCCTCCACTGATGTCCCCGATCCCAACAGGGACATGGCTCACTTCTTGGACTGTATCTCCGGCGATGTCTCTGTCGATTTCTACGGAGTCAACACCTACAGGTGAACGTCATCATCCCATGTTCTATGTCCTCACCTCTCTCAGATGGTGCGATCCTTCTACATACGAGACGTCCAACTATGTTGGTTTCCACGACCAATTCTTGAACTACGACATCCCCATGATCTTCACCGAGTACGGTTGCAACACCAACACTGGTGGTCGTGACTTTGGAGAGGTCGCTGCTGTCTACTCTTCCCCCATGACCGACGTCATGTCTGGTGGTTTCATCTATGAATTCACCGAAGAGGTGATCATCTCCATCATCTCCCGTCTCCATCATCTTCTCATCATCTTCTCATCATCTCACCTCTTCCACAGGACAACCACTTTGGTATCGTCACCATCACCAACGGCCAGGCCACAAAGATCGAGCCCGACTACGACAACTTGAAGAAGCAGATCGCCGCCATCACCTACTCCAGCCTCACCATGAGCGCCTACCAGGGCACAACCAACGGCCGCCAGAGCTGCCCCGCCCAAAGTGACGACGCCTTCATCTCTGCCTCGAATACCCTTCCAGTCACCCCAGACCCTTACGCCTGCGAATGCCAAGTGAACAAGGCCGAGTGTGTCGTCAACACGCAGGACCCGAAGAAGATCACCGACATGATGACTTACATCTGCGGTCAGACATCATGCGCCATCATCGACACGGACTCGAAGAAGGGACAGTATGGACAGTGGAGTGGTTGTGCTGATCTGCAGAGGACGACCATCATGATCAACTCGTACTACCAGGCCAACAAGGGATCCGGTGCCACCTGTGATTTCAACGGAGCCGCCCACATCATCGCCCCCTCGAACGTCTGCCCTGCCGCTCCCACTCACGCCGCATACACCAGCTCGACGTACACCACCTCCACCTTCACCACCTCTTCGAAGACCTCTTCCACCACCTCCTCGACCACATCGTCCACATCCTCGACATCATCAACATCATCGACGTCTCCTGCCTCTACGACCGCCCAGGCCACTTCCGCTCTGCCTTCTTCGAGCAGCACGAGCAGAGTGTCCAGCAGCACAACTCGTGCTACGACCAGCGCGGTGGTCAGTACCACCAGCGAGGCAGCTGCGGTGACCGAGAGCACGGTGGATAACACGGACAACCGAGGTCAGACGTCAACGCTCAACGGAGGAGCCACGACGACCTTCTCGATCGTCCTCCTGGCCGTGATGGCACTTTTCCTTTGAAGAATAAATAGAGATGTGAAGAGATGCAATGGTTCGTGTTGAATGAGGGACATTGAGTGCAGGTGGTCGGTGTTCTTGTGTGCACGTCATATGACATGGACAAGAAATGGTATTTTCGAGTGACAGGCATTGGATCCAAGCAGTTGGAAGAGGAAGAGGGACATTAGAAACTGTAATAGTGGATGGAGACTGATGACTGTGGGAAATTGGACGATCTAGAATGGAACGTCTTCGTCAAGATCGCCCTCAGCGTGTTGCTCATATCGTATCTCGGCGGATGTTTCATGTTGTTTCACTGCCTTAGATTTGGAAGGGGATATACTGGAGTGGTGAGTATAAAGGAGGTCGTTCCGATGTAACATATCGTCGCAGATGGTGGGCATTCTGTCAGTAGCCCATATCGTCAGCACCCTGAGTGGAGTTATCTTGGAATCTCTAAGAGTTTCTGGGGATGGAAGCCAGGATCAGATCGACTTCCTATCAGCTTTCACCAGCGCGATCCTTCAAGTCCGCTTGGTGTGGTCACTGTGCATGACCATCACTTCTTTGTGGATGATTCGATCTGCCATGAAGAGGTGTCTCAATCTGGATATATCATCCGTCAACAGACTGATGTCACAGTCTCTCTAAATTGGACCCCATCGAAGAGCCTCCCGTGCGCCGTCTCGGCTGGAAAGTTTGGACGATCTTTGCATGTGCCACCATCACTATCCCCATTTCGTCCACCGTAGTTTATGAAAAGGAATATAAAACGGCTCCAACGGATCCACCGATACACGTGAGGTGTTGTTGAGACGATACTATCTCTCATCCGATCACAGAACATTGTAGAACAGATGGCCATCTCCAGCTTTGCAATCACGAGGGTCGCAGCGCACGGAGTGATGTGTGAGAAGCATTTAGCATCATCATCGCTCAACTCATCCTCTCCAGTTCTACTCATCATCCCCAGCTTCGTGTGGACTTACCAATTGTGTCGAATGAGAAACAGACAACACTCAGTCTATCACACTCTCGACGTCACGGTGATGATGTCATCACCTTCCTTCATCTCATGTGTAAAGGCACCGCATCTGAGATCCTTCCTCTTTCTCCTGTCTTCTATATTCGGCTTCAGTCCGGTGTTGCTCATGTACATAAAACCCGTGCAATGCAATTCAAAAGCAATCACGGCCATCTTGGCTTTCACTTACGTCGTGGGTGAGCCGAGATATTTCTAGAGCGAGAGAATGACAAGGTCACAGGTCTACTCGACTGTATCATCTATTGCATCATCACGGTGGAGGTGGGTGTTACGTGGAGGGGGATAGTGATGCGATGCAGGTGAGACGATATTACTCGCAGAGGGTGTGGTTGATGCTGCCGCATTTCATTCTGTCACCCTTCATGATCCCCCACACGGCTTTCCAATTCGTGAAGAAGAGGAGAGATAAGAGGATTTCTCTTTGCTCTCCCTTGTTGAGTTCAAAGAGGCTGACTGAGGGTATAATACCCGAGTGAATGTCTATTCTGTACACACGACTTTATGAAATTTGAATATAACGGTTTGAATATAACGGCTTGGATCCATTTCTCTCAGCATTGCGACAATGATCGTTGAGGCTCTTTATCGTGTATTATGCTGTTATGTCCACCTTATTTCTGTGACTTACCCAGTAGATCCCCGGATTTCAATTCCTCACTCCGAAATTAAAATCGGTTGTCATAAACCATCCAACAAAACATGGACAAGCTAATAGTCATCATAGGAGTCACCGGGGCTCAGGTACATCCATTTCGTTATGATTTTATTCCTTTTGAATGAAGAAGTATTTTTTCTGAACCGATTTGCAGGGTGGTTCTGTCGCCCGCACTTTTGCTCAACTGCCAGACTGGCGCGTCCGAGGAATCACACGGAACTCCTCCAGCCCCGCTGCAAAGAAATTGCAAGAAATTGGGGTCCAGATCGTGCAGGGTGATGCCGATGACAAGCAGTCTTTGATCGACGCCTTCGTGGGAGCTCATGTAATCTTTTCCAACGCAGACTACTTTGCCCACCTGTTTCACGTGCTAAACCCAGCCAATCTACCAGAAGGCCAGTCATCGTGGCAGTACGCTTTGAGACGAGAAATCGAGCAAGCGATCAACATCGCAGAGGCAGCAGAGACCCCCTCCGTTCTCAAGACTCTGGAACGTTTCGTGTTCTCCTCCCTCGTCAGTGCCAAGAAATGGAGCAAAGAAAAGTACACCAAGGCATACCATCAAGAAGGAAAAGAGGAAGCAGTTCGTCACATCAGAGAGCGCTGTCCCGGAGTGTCTGCTGTGATGAGCCTCGTCTATCTTGGAACCTACGTCAACAACTGGAGATTCTCGTCAACAACGAGTACATGAGTTTCACCGATTTCATGGAGCTGTGGGGACAACACCACGGAGTCAAAGCGGGCTACCGGGAGATCAGCACGGCTGAGATGGTGAAAGACATGCCAGAAGTCATGGCAACGGATTTGGGACAGGCGTACGACTTCTCTCACGAGTTTGGATTCACTGGGGGAGACCCTGAGGTGTTGGAACTTGAACAGGTGAGGTGAAAATGTGTGTGGGGTCTGATGGAAATAGATACCGGTGAAGGTGGAAGTGACCTCGATGGCGGACTACATCAAGACGGAGGACTGGTCCCAGATCATCAATGCTAAATAATGAAATCATCCTCAGTTAGAACTGTTTATTTCGAAAAGTCAGTTGCACATGTGAATATAGAGAGGTCCATTATGCAGAGACACATGAACCAAGTTTAGCTCATCAAGAGTTTGTTGACTTAAATATGCTCTCAGTTGCCCTGACACTCAGTGGCGCGGATCCACGGGTTTCCCACCACCATTTTATTGCGACCCCATTCTCAATCGGCAGCGGGAAGGAGATGAGTTCCATCGTTTCTCTCGTGAAGAGCACCACCTTGACGGCTCTACGCCAAGAGACGACTCATGTCTTCCTGTGGAAGAGTGGAGCTGGTATCGGACATAAGCTCGCTATCGCTGGAAGTTGGGATGGATGGCAGGTGAGATGCACCTAATCATCTCTGTGCAAGATGCAGACGTTGATTTCCATTCAGATGCATCCTCTAAGAAGGATCGACCCTCTCGGATACCTTCACATCAAGCTCGTCACAGGTCTCGTACCTAACAAGGTGTATTACTATCTCTTCCTGGTTGATGGACAATGGACTCCCGATCCCAGCCCAACCGCCGAACAACTGACCGACTTCGATTCCAACAGCAACGGTTCGTACACCATCACACCATCTCCACTCATCCCATACAGGTCGTCCTCCATTCAACTACTTCACTGCATACCCATTCCCCAACAACGTCTTCCACTTTGGATTCGATCTCATCCGAGAGACCTACCTCTCTTACTCTTGCACTCTCGATGCCGTCCGAAGAGAGGGTCTCATGTACACCATCCAATCTGCGATACTGGCGGCGGCCAGAGTTCCCCACGCCATCGACGTCGGTGCCTTCGATGTGAGTCGTCCCATCTCATCATCGTCTTCTGATGACACGAACAGAGGTGGGTCGATGAGAGACTCTTCCAGATCTATCGACCTCAAGGAGAGATCGAAGAGAGCAAGATGGACTTCCGAACGACTCAGAAGTACTTCCATCAGGCTTACCTTCGCATCGGCAAAGAGTGAGCCTCCATCCCATCTCATCATGTCGCTGATGGAAACAGGATCACGGGTCTGTTCGAACATCACGGCATTGAATCGATCGGTGTGACCCCAGAGAAATTGGGAGGAAAAGGACAGAACGAGACGGGCGATGGTCTTGGGACGGCGAAGGATGTCAAGATCTTCCTGGACAGTTTGAATCCCACACAGAGGAGGGAGACCGTTCAAGTCTACACCTGGGAGACAAAGATGATCGTCAAGGTGAGCGGCTGACTATGTCACGAATTTCACACGAGATTTCAGCACGAGACGAACACGGTAGTTACGTACCCACCTCATTGTAGATTGAAGTCCACGGAGGTGATCGAATTTCTCTGAATTTCCTCTCCTTCCACTCACATCGTCCCAGGTGCAGAGCAGTGCCGTCATCTTTGACACGTGAGTTCCACAGTGAGATTTCATCCGAATTTCTCACATCATACGTAGTCACCGCCTCATTCCCACCATCGAGATCGTCGCCGCGACCAATCCCACGAAGCCCAACGGTCCCATCATCGTGAGTTACTCTTTTCCCACGGATTCTCCATCCCATGGAGCATTTCCTAATGAGCATGACAGGTCGATTGGCTGAAGAATTTCGGAATGAAAGTGGTCAACATCAAGAACGGAGCCCCCGCCAACGGACACAACTTGGCGCAGATCACAGAGATCAACCACAGGCTGAGGAAGTGCAAGAAGAACATCTACGACGAGCCCAACGTGGGGGACCTCCAGAACTCTTGGTTCTCTGACGAGGTCTTTGCTCACCAGCAATTCAACGGTGTCAATCCTGCCACCCTGACCAGGGCTAATGACCAGTGGTACAATGTCTTCAAGAAGGCCTCTGGAGAGCAGACGAACTACTCTGGGGATGCTTTCGCAGATTCGGAGAGAGATTATCTATACGTTCAGGATCTCAGGTGATGATGATCACCATCACGATCGTCACGATGATGATGAGACTGACTTGAGAACAGCTTCTTCAGTGAGATCGAAGGTATCACGAGGAATAGAGAGGGATACTTCTGCTCGGGAGAGGCAGACGAGAAGAAGAGGAGATACGCCGTGGCTTCTGTCGCCCTCTTTCACTTGGAGACCTCCGGCAAATTACATCCCGTCAGTCGATTCATCCGTTCATCCGTTTACCCGGACAGGTTGCCATAGTGATCGATTGGAAGGGAGACTTGAAGACAGCTGACATCAAAGATTCCGAGATCATTTTCAACAAGAGAAATCATTCCTCTGTGAAGCACGATCAAGAAAACGATTGGCCGTGGAGATATGCAAAGACTGCCCACCAGGTGATTCTCGATGTCCCAAATATAATCTTTAAACGTCTCACATCCGATTGACACCGTTGTAGACTGCCGATTGGCTCCGTCACGAGGTCGGATCTCACTTGGTGCAGACTCACTTTATCGAAGAGGCCACCATCGTTGCCACTCAGCTGGGATTAGACGTCAATCATCCCGTATTCAACATCCTCCGTGATCACTGGCAGGTGAGTCTTCCACATCTCCGATTCGGAATTCCAATTCGGAATTCCAACTTTTCCACTCGGAATTCCACCCACCGTCCATCGGACTGATCGCATATCAGACGACTCTGAGCATCAACTACGGAGCGAGAACTGTTCTAGTACCTCAAGTGGTCTTACCACTGGTCGGTTTCCCTCTGGAGCAGCTGGAGAAGTACCTCCTCTGGGAATACCACCATCACTTCAACTGGACCGAACAGTACGTACCCAATGACATGAAGAAGAGAGGATTCGACAGCATCAATGCGGAGATCAACATCGGAAAGGTCGACAAGTCCAACGACAGATTCCACAACTACTCTTACGGTGTGATATCTCATCGAAATTTCGTAGAAATATTAAATCATATGAGAAATGGCTGATTGTAGATAGGAAGGAACATCGTCAAGGTGTGGGCCGTGTTGAGACAATTTGTGGAGAAGACGCTCCTCTTGTCCGGGAGATACCCCGATGACATATCAGTCCGTGATCAAGTCGTCAAGAACGACGAGCAGTTGAAGAAGTGGATCAACGAGTTGAGGGGAGACAACAAGGGACACATCAAGTCTTTCCCCGCCAAGTTCGACACCTTCGACGAGCTCGTCGACGCCGTCACCATGTGAGACACCCTTCTATCATCACAGAATATCTAGAGATTGACTCGACAAGGTGCATTCACATCGCCTCTTCTCAGCACACCGCGGTGAATTACTTGCAGAAGTACTACCTCTCCTTCGGTACGATTCACAATTTTCATCATCATCCACACGCTGACGAATCGACAGTGGTAGCCAGACCTCCTTGCCTCTTCTCTCGCCCCCCCGCCAAGGGACAACTGGCCTCTTACACGGAAGACGACCTCCTTAGAGCCCTCCCACTGGGAGAAGAACATGCGGGACAGTGGTTGCTTGCGTCTCACCTGCCGGACCTCCTCAGCTACAAGGTCTCTTCCGAGCAGAGTCTCCTCAACTACGCACAGACCTTGGAGGTGCAGTCCAGGATGAAGACTACGGAGGAGCACAGAGTGGCTCAAGAGTTCTTGAACCAGCTGAGGACCCTCGGAGATGATTTCGTACAGATCAGCAAGCAGAACGATCAGCTGCCGGTGACACACATCGCATACGATGTTTTGCAACCCGGTTTGACGGCCAATTCGATTCTGATCTAGAGTGAAGGCGATGATCCACACATAAAAGATCGATTTGTTTGGCTGATTCCTTGTGTGGCGACCTACAGCTCTATCATCCCTTTTCATTCTATATAGATGATCTTGCAGCCGATGATCCTTCGTCTCCCAGTGACAGGAAGAAATTACAGACTTGCCGATTTTCCGCGAATAGGGTTCATTATTACAACCCGCCGATCACCTTGGTCAGCAAAAGATCATGGATGCAGATTCTGTTTCTGATTGGAAGTCCTTGGCTACCCACCACTTTCTAGCTGCCGATTGGACTACCGCTTTAGAGTGCTTCGATAGAGCTCTGACCAATGAACCCTCCAGTGTCACTCTCCTCACGAACAAGAGTGCTACCTTACTCAAACTTGAACGCTATATAGATGCATTCGAAACTGCCATGATCGCCCGCTCGATGGATGCCCGAGATATCAAAGCGCACATTTTTGCAACTCGAGCCCTGACTGCGATGAATCGTTTTAAAGAAGCCAGGTGCTCCTCTACATTCCAAACAAAAACTCTGACATCCATATGATCAGGGATCTGTTGGACTCCTGCACGCCAAAATCTGGAGAAGAAGAACTCTGGTCGAGATCCTTTCGTGCCGCGGATGATCGTTACTTAGGTGAATTTCACTGTGTCAAATACTCTTTAGATGATACACCGTTTGACCTACGTCAGAGAATTACTATAAGGATACAACGAGTCTATGGGGAATCAAAGTGAAGGGAATATCACGCGAGAGAGGCAAAGGTACAGATGGATCATGCATCGAATCGGTGACATGAGAAGGTGTGTTCACCACACGAAAGTACAAGTACGGAGACACTATATTCGAAGAGGAACCCATCATGTGCCATCCTTTCATGAAAGGAGAAGTGAGTCTGCCTCTTGTATCACGGTCACATCTAACATTGCGTGTGTCATCCCAGTTCATTGACGGTGAATAGTTGAATCGTGCAGGTTGCTCTCGATGTCTCCAACGGTAAGGCGGGCATTTTGAATTTCATATCTGACTCCCTCAGACACCTGCGATCGGAAGACATGGGCCCTTATGAACCTTACCGAGTTATCATCGATGGTGGAACGGCCGTTTCAAATTACGTATACTGCGATCACTGTGAATTAGAAAAGTATTGTTGTAGTTCCTGCAAGGAGAAGGCATGGGAGGAATATCACAACATCATGTGCCCACGAAAGAAGGGAGATCTATCATCGCATTACAATCGCCTGATATCTTTATCCAAGTGAGTTCGATAGATGAAGAAGAATTCGAATCAAATCCACACGAGACGTGTTTTGACGCGTTGTAGATCATTGGGTAGGACGAACATGATGCTCGTGGCCAGGATGTTTGCCAGGTGCATCACCCACACAAAACTTCCCGGAAAAGGAGAAGGATACTTCTCAGAATTGTTCGAGAACTACGCCTGCAATGAAGAGCCAGCCGAAGGAGACGAGAAGGCGAGAGACATTTTCTTGGAAATGATCAAGGAAAGTCCCATGAAAAAGAGTGAGAAGAGGAACACGTTCGTTTACTGAATGGATCAGATGTAACGATAGAGAGGTGGAGAAGTTTCAATGGAATGATCCACAGAAATGCCCAGACCATCCTTCCCGTATCGAAATTTCATCGATTTGTCGAGACTGCCAATCCCACCTTACAAGGAGAGATAACAGGTCATCACGAAACACATGGCATCATGAGCTGATGGAGATGATGCAGGAGGTAGAGACTTCATCACGTTTTTGGAAGAGGAGAGTGATATCTTGGAGAAGTTACTTCCTTTGGGAGGTAGTGCTATGTGTCGATTGGCCAATTCAATGAATCATTCCTGCCAGTGAGTGCATGAGCATCGTTTTCATAGAAGGTTCCTTCTTATTCTCATTCTTCCAGGCCAAATTCTGTCGTCGCCTCTTGCTTTCCTGATTTCCGCATCAAGTTGATCGCTCTGGACGACATCCAACCAGATCAGGAGTTGACTTTCAGTTACATCGACGAGAATTTGCCCCTGAGAGAGAGGAGGAAGCAATTACAGGATGGCTATCGTTTCACTTGCCAATGCCCAAAATGTACGGCTGGTCGGTGAAAATAAACGAAAAAGTCGTTGGAGAACAGTGGTTCGCTGAATGAGATTTAAGCAACTCACATGTGTCATGTGAGCATACACGAGCCATGCTGGACCGAGAAAAGACATCGGATCGCGAAACTCAGGCCACCCGATATGTTCTATTAGATGGACAACTCCAAAAGTCTCTTTTGGATTTGGAATCGGCTCGAGCGGCTGCAGATGAGACCCAAATGAGAGTCCTACAGGTAACGTTCTACGAGTGAAGGAATTCTGATGTTGTGAAGAACAGGATCAACATACTTGAGAACAAATTGAAGGAGATCACTGTTACGAAGGAAGTCGTTCAGATGTTCCTTGATTCAAGCGGATACCTCCCAGTCATACGGTTCTGCAATCAATGCATTCAGACAATCAGAGGTGCCTTCATCTAATCACCCCACCTGAAATCATCGCACAGAGGATCGAGACAGCTATCATTGCACCGAGGAGTCTGATTACGACCTGTGTGATGATTGTCATCAGAAAGGTCACACCCATCCGACATACAAGAACGATCCCCTGTCCCTTTTTAACAAACGAAAGGTAGAACCCGCTCGATCGTCTCTCTTCATCTCATCCTTCTTTCAGATGAGAAACACTGGTAGTCTGGGCGCTGCCATGTCTTTCGCTTTCAGAGTCTACGCCCCTCGCCCCGCCTTGGGTCACCGTCTGACAATAGAAGGACGTCTCCAGAGAGATTTCCACTGGTACAACTATGAAGAGATAGGAAGGTGTGATAGTACTTTACATCCCAGGGAAGAGATTGAATCGTCACGAGGTTGGCCTTCGAATTTGGATCCGGTCTGTGTGGAAGATTCGAATTGGTCAAGGGTGATTTCGTGGCCATCTCAGGGCACAACAGTATCTTGTGGACGGTGTGTGACACAGCGTGTATCATGAGAGGGTTCGTCATCGTACCACTCGATCTGAGGTGATGATCACCAGGGTGGAGAACGTGCGACTGATCGTGAGACAGAATGGATGATGAGGACACGGCTTACGTGCTGCGAAATTCTGGCGTCAAATTGGTCGTCGTAGACGGACCAGCACTCCAGGCGAAGATGAATCGTGTCTGCACGCTGTATCTCGAATTGAAGGGAATCGTCTCATTCGATAGTTTATCCACACGTAAAGGTGATCCCTTCGATCCATGTCATCATCCATCCACGTCTCGTTGATATTGACCGTCGACAACAGGACCTCTCTACACTCCAACGGATACCGATGTCGACGTTTCCGATCGATCGACGACATTCGATGGGATGGTCACTCTGGGACGTCGACAGCCCTTCCAACTGCCAGACCCACAAGCCTTTCGAAAGGAAGACATCATCTCCATCGTCTACACGAGTGGATCTACCGGTAAGCCAAAAGGTGAAGCTCATGGATGGACATCACGTGACTCATCCTCCAGGTGCTGTCATGACCAATCGCATCTGGGCGGTCAATTTCGATGTCATCGACCTGGTGGATCCCTACGTCATCATCAGCAAGGATCCCATGGCTCACATCTCCGATCGTGAAGATGTACTGGATGGTCTGTTGAGTGGTGCAAGGGTTGGCGTCAGGAGCGAAGATCAATCGTTGGTGAGAAGTCAAAAGACGAACGAGTTGACATTTCGCAGATCTATGAAGACATATCTCTGTTGAATCCGAGCCGTATCAGCAGTACACCCAGGTGACGTACATATCCAATGTTGAAGGGTGACAGAAATAAGGTTTTACAACGTAATCCACGCGGAATTCCTCGCAGATCTATCGGAGAATATGATACAGGCGAGCCAAGAGAAGAAGGCAGCTCTGACCGAAGAGGAGACTAGCCTCGTCAGAAAAAGAGTGAAATCGTCTGAATGTTCCACGGATTGACAATGAGCAGGTGATCGAGAGAGTGAGAGGGATATTTGGTCATCGCATTCAAGACATCTCAGTGGGCGGATCTGCATGTGGAGAGGTGCATTGTAGATCATCGCAATATTTTGTGACGCCTGCAGGGCGTGATGAATTTTCTGAAAGAAGTGTGGGGGATGAAAGTGGAAGAGGGATACGGTACCACTGGTATGATTTCGTTCTATTGCGACACCGAGACTCACTCCATCACAGAAGTCGGGTCTATTTATAGCAGACATGGAAAATTGAATCACTTGGTCAGGTACAAATTGGTTGATGCACCCGAGTTGGTGAGAACTCATCTACATGATTGTAGACGATCAAATTGAACTAATGAATACGACAGGGGTACACTCAAGAGGACAAACCGTTCCCAAGGGGAGAGTTGTACGTGAAGACAGAGGGCACGATATCTCACTATCACAATAATGAAGAAGAGACGAGTAAGAATTTTGATGAAGAGGGATTCTTTAGAACGGGAGACATTGTTGCTCTCATCGGTGATCGTCAGATCAAAATCGTCGACCGAAAGAAGGTGAAGATTTTCATGGTCGACATTTCACCGACGGTAGAGTAGAATCTATTCAAGCTGTCACAAGGTGTCTACATTGCACCTGAGAAATTAGAAGGGATATTCTTATCATGTCCCGTTGTAGATCAAGTCATGATCACCTGCGCAGATGTCACCAAGTGAAATCATCAATGATCGAGCTCCCATTCATTCTGATAGATTCCCTGAGCAAAATGCACCCATCGCCAT
The DNA here is from genome assembly GCA_003024175.1 of Planoprotostelium fungivorum. NCBI lineage: Eukaryota > Evosea > Variosea > Cavosteliida > Cavosteliaceae > Planoprotostelium > Planoprotostelium fungivorum. Next base: position 34,826 of record MDYQ01000117.1, read on the forward strand.
TGTAGTGCCGAACCCTCGTATCCTCTCCACCGTGTGTCAGAATCTTCCGAGAAATTTCGACGGAAACCTCAAGGAATTATGCGCCTCAGAAGAAGTCCGAAAGATGGTACGAGAAGAATTGAGGGAGAAGGGAACAAAGGGTGGCCTCAAATCGTACGAGGTAGAATGATTCATCTACAACGAGCCATCTCACGTCTCTCATAGTTACCTTGGTGGGTACTGCTGGACGATGAACCGTTCACAATCGATAACAAGAGGATGACTGTATCCAATAAGGTATTCAATCCCCTCACCATCTGTTCTGAATATAATCCAGTTAAATCGAGCTGCAATCGAAAGACACTACGCACCCATCATTGTAGATCACATGAATCGACTGACAGAGGAGAAGAAGGAGAAGACTGCATGTGATATCATGAGAGATGTACTGGGTATGAATGATCATGACTTCATTGTTTGACATAGACAGGTGTCAACGACGGACAATTGATCGGACAAACTTTCCTAAGCTGCGGAGGTGATTCTCTCAGTGCCATAAGGCTGACCAGCTTACTCAAAGTATTCGAATTCCCGACGAAATTTCATCTGACAATTTTCAGCGAGAATTGAACGTCGATGTACCCATCGAAGTACTCTATCGTGATGACGTGTCATTGGACCAAATCATTGAGCTCTCGAGTTCCTCCGTGGAGAACGAAGAAGAGAAGATGAAGAAGGATACAATTCTCCCAGAAGATATCATTCCTCAATGGGACAGAGAATGCGATCGATCTGATGGAGCATCCGTGGGAATCTTCTTGACAGGTGGGAAAACTCTGATGAGAATCCATCGTGACACGTAGACAGGAGCCACTGGGTTCCTTGGCATTCATCTTCTCATTCGATTGATGATGAACCTACGAGAGAGTCAGAATCGATATGTCATTCACTGTCTCGTCAGAGGAAGTAGTGACGAAGAGTGCAGAAAGAGATTATCAGGTGAACATACCTCCTTCCATAGGGAATGACTTGTTGACGCGTTGTAGATGAATTCAAGAGGGTACAGATTCTATCAGAAACCCCGATCGAGCTTCAAAGTCCATCGGTCACCGTCGAGGTGAATCTACAACGTTGTAGTGCGGGAGGGGATGAATGACGACAGGTCTTACCTGGCGACCTCTCTCTACCTTTCCTCGGACTATCCGAGACAAAATTCCGAGAGATATCCAGAACAACCGATGTCATTGTACACTGCGGTGCCTTTGTGAATCATGTTCTCCCATATTCATCTCATCTATCCAATGTCACAGGTGAGTGACGATCAAGTTTGAATCGATGAGCATGCATTTGATCCTTCTGATGATCTCAGGAACAAATTGGGCCCTCAGACTGTGTTCCATGGGAAGGAGAAAGGTCGACGAGATCTCATTTTATGTACTGAAGTACCACAGGCCTTCGTTCACATATCATCTTTGAGTGTCATCTCATCTGGAACGAAGGAAAGAGAAGTAACTCCTTACCACAGAGACATCTCTCACAGTGGAGGATACACTCAGAGCAAATGGTACGTATCGATCTCCCACACTTCTCTCATCTACAACGAGGGTGTCCGAGAGACTCGCTTGGGAAGCCCTGGGAAGAGGACTACCGGTCAGCGTGATACGACCAGGATTTATCAGCTGGGACACTCGAAATGGTTCGTGTAACCTCCAAGATTGGTATCTACATCACATCGACGATGTTGTGTTCACATCCACAGGTTCACTCGATTGATGTGGGGCTGTCATTTCTTGGGTTCGTTTCCTAGATGCAGTTCGACGGGCAGTCTCAATCTGGTCCCCGTGGATTACGTATCAGAAGTCGTGTCGAAAGTGACTCTCAGAGGTGAAGAGATATCTACAACGAGGCACGATGTGAACGTCATCAGCCATCGAGAGGGGAGAGGGAGGTGAACACCTACACCTGTTGAATAATAGGCAGACACTGTGGAGAGATGTGATCAGGTGGTCATGTGAAGAGAGAGAGAATGTCATGCCGGTGGAAAAATGGAAGTCCTATATACATTCTTCGTTAGAAGCATCTGACGCCACACACCGACAGGTGATGGATTACATGATGATGATCTCGATGCATCGACTGAGATGTGACGAGATTCTATCGGGTCTCTTGATGTTCCCAGATGGTCTACCAAAGGATGAAGACAGCGAGTATTACGCCAAGGAGGAGAGCAGAGAGAAGGTTCGGTCACTCGGAGTAGAGTGTCCAGAGATCACTTTAGAGAGCACGAAGATTTTCATGAAGTATCTGCAGATCGTTAAAGGTCAAAAGTCATGAGACAGAAGCTGATGAAGCAAACGTGCGAAAAGATGAAAAAAATTGGAGTAAATATTTTTCATTGTAGAGAGAAATTCCCAGTATTTTGGCGCCAAATTTGATCTCACCCCATCTTCAAACCAATCATGTCATCACAACCTCCTCTGAAAAAACAGAGGGGTTCACTTGTGAGAAATTTAGATGTTGTTGTTTTTGTCGATTCATTTTTGAATGTAGGATGGATTCTTTGCTGCGAGATCAACAAAGGGGTCTCAATCATCATTGAACACCAGTTCTGTGTCCAACGCATGTAAGTATGATGGGTTGATTCCAATGATCAACCTCTTGCAGTCGATGAGAATGGACTCGTCTTAGCACGGCATGGTCAAACACATACAGTCTCTATTCCGATTTCATTCTCACAGTTAAGAGACACAGCCAGCCGGACATTTGATCTCTCAGAGGTACAGACGATTCGATATTCTTCAATTGACACGGGCGTAGGAATTAGAATTTTACACCATCGAATCGACACCGATCACACAAGATGATTTCCCCAAGATCTCGTCGGGACAGATATCCGTCGTGTTCGTATTGACTGCAAGCGAACAGGGTGAACGATTTCATCCTTTTCGTTGGTTGTTTGATCACTCGAACTTACATCTGGATCAGGAAGGATCGTGGGAGACACCCGATTGATGGTCAACATCACGCCCAGTAAGAACATTCTTTTGAAGGGAGGTACCGCCGAATACGATGTTGCCTCGGCCATAGCGGAGATTGTTGATAATTCGATACAAGCAGTCAAAGATAACGCAAGCGGCAATAAGCTGATTCAAGTGGGTTCATCATCATCATGTCTGCGTTGATCGTTGAGTAGATCCGAGTGAAAGAAGAAGCAAATGGAATGGCCATCTATGTCTGGGATAACGGAAAAGGAATGAAGGCCGATCAGCTGAGGAAATGGGCTACCATGGGTGAATCACAGTGTGACGATCCCTCGGTGCAGGAATCACGGGGCAAAGCAAATACTGATGTCGGAGATCGTGGTTTCATCTCTCGATTTGGGGTGGGAGCCAAGAGTGAGTCATCCATATCAACTCATCTCATAAACACGTTCATTTGAATTGATTATCATCACAATGATTCACCGTCGAATTCAATCATCAGTCATCCATCCAATCGTTACATCATGATCGCAATCTTTACGATGAATATAGAGGCCGGATTCTACCTGGGTAAAAAGATCACCGTATCAACGAAAACCAACGGAGGAAAATGGGTGAACATGATCTCTCTATCACAGAAGAGCCTCAACAAGCACGGGGAGGAGTGGCAGGCCACCATGAAGATCAGACCTCAGGGAGAGAAGGAAGGGAAATTCGCATCGTGGACCTTGGTGAAGATCGTCGATCTCAACATCCTCCCTTTCTTCGCCTTTTATGATGACGCGGTCACGAAACTGAGGGAGAGGTTAGCGTCCATCTATTACTACTACACTCGCGGCAGTATCGATAAGGTAAGGAATATCAATGGACGTGTAGTGACGCTCTCAGCCTAACGATCTGTATACCATTCATGTCAATGGAAAGTCCGTCACACATGGTGGTGTCGGTATGGAAGCCAAAGTGAGTTCTACCTCTGTTGTAGATCGTCATCTAAATGACATTACCCAGTATGAAACGATGGGGAAACAGTTATTCGTCAAGGAATTTGCTGTCGAAGTTGACGATAAGGTATGTATGGAACCAGATCATCTGGAATAACAAATGTCGACAGAAGAAGAGTTTAGTCAGGCTGAAACTCTATTATTATCCCTTCGATGGTGCTGCCGAGACCCTCCCCTGTCCTCCCGGTGTAGAAAAAAATGCACCTCTCATTATGCGTAAGCCAGGAGTCAACGTCTATTGGAACGACAGACAGATATCGGATGCACACTTGGCATTATTGGAAGAGTGAGTCTCCTCTCATCATGATCGTCATGATCATGATCATCATCATGACGTGTCACGATGGTGATCATATGTCTGATGTAGAATGTAGCATTGGTATCACAGAGGGATTAGGAACGGCAGATGGAGTGAAACTACAAGCCAATTGGTTCCAACGGGTTCACGGCTCCATCTTCCTCAATTCCGAATTTCCCGTCACACACAACAGTGAGAGCCTCATTCAAGTCATCCATTCATTCTCACAGAGATGCACATTGTTCCGGATCACTCTGCCTTCCAAGCTTTGAAGAGCCATCGTGACAGTGCGAAGAAGAAAGAATTTCGCAAATGGCTGCTGCAATGTCATCTCACGTTAGATCAAGAGATTGTGTACGAGGGAGAGAAGTACAATAAGGTCGACGATAAGACGTACTGTGATGCATTCACCAAGGGAGGAAACCGAATCAAAGTCAACGATTACGTCAGCATCAAGTTGCAGAAGATCCTCCACGCAAAGATCGAATCAGTGAGTGTTTCTCCTCTCGTTCAATCATCATCATGATGATCACGTGACTCTGAATAGATCTACTATCGAGGCCGATCAGAAGATAAACAATCGGAGGGTATGGGCTCATTCATCGTGCACTCGATCAAGAGTGGTACCGCTCAGCCCGAACAGATCTTACTGTCGAAGATTAAATCGAAAGTGTCACCAGAAGAATACAAAAAGTACGACAAAGAACAGAGGAATCGTCTGCCAGGCCTGGTAAGAGACAAATCGATCACCATCACCTCCATCACCATTCATCATCAGATGGTCCGTTGTGTGACTGATGGCGTTACAGATTAAATTCTACGAGGGAGACAATGCGCTTTATCCTCCGACCAGATTAACCAACGGTGAAAAGCTCAAATGGGTATCCTGCGCCGTCTACGATCACAACGAGAAGCTTCTGGATTCAACCATCATCAAGGACCTATCCCTTCAAGTCACATTCAAAGTTCTCTATAAGGACACGGTTCTCTATACAGTCAGCAGTGAATCTTGCTACAAGCCCGCCCTCTACAGTTTCAAGGACATCAATTGTTTCGATCGCGCTGGTAACTATCAGATCCAATTCAGCGCCAGCTGGGAGGGCATGAAGAAGGAAGAAGAGGTGAGACATGAAGGAGGTTCATCTGATGATGTGACACTCTGCAGTTGAGAGTGGCAAAGCATGATATTCAAGTGGGTGCCGGTGAGCCAGTGTCCCTCGAGTGGATGTCGGGAGAATTGGAGGAGAATGTATTTGTACCTCTCGATAGCCCCATACCAGGTGAGATGATTGTCATCATCATCACTACCATCACTACCATCATCACGGTATAAAGATTTTCTATACAAGAAGTGACGTTGACACAAATCTCAGACATCGAAATCGCGCAGAAGGACGTGAAAGAGAACACCGTAGCATTCAAGAAGACACCCATCATCACCATCAAGTGTGTCACCCGCAAAGGGAACAAAATCAACGTCACCGATGCCCACGTCAAGCTCGAGAAGGGCAACATCATCGTATCCAAGATCGGTGAGCTCTCCTCTCCTTCTCCTTCTCACCCCAACAGAGATCAACGAGAAGAAGTTGGGCCATGCAGAGATGGAAGCCTTCCTCTACATCGAAGTGGAAGGATTGAGAGAGTGTGAGATACCACTCATCGTTCTACCCGGTGCACCCTATCAGATCGAATTCAAGAGCGATGCCTTTGGAAAGATGATGGAGAAGGATAGTCTCAACTTTCGCATCGATTCACCGTCCCCCGAGTGAGTCCATCACCATCCCATCGTCGATTGATCGAATCAGGATCACCCTGCGAACCTTGGACAAGTACGGCAACCCCATCATACGACCCAGAGACAAGACGTTCATCAACATCCAGTTCAAGAACGTGGGAAGGAAGGATTACAAGTTGGAGATCAAAGACACGGAAGACGGTTACGTTACGCTGAAGGCAGACACCCTCAAGATGAGAGAGAGAGACGAGAACACCCCTTGTTCCGTTGAATTCTCCGTGGAAAACACGGACCAGGTGCTGGAGGTCACCGTGGAGAAATCCATCACCATCGATAAGCCGAGAGTCAATCTCACCCTGAAGATGATCGAGGAAGACGGTGAAGTCATCCAATCTGAAGATGTGAGTGCATCAAGTGATGACGCGAGGGGAGGTTGATGTGTGCAGTTGAAATACGGGAAGAAGAACGAAGGAGCACCACCCATCTTTCAAGTTCCCGTCGGTGATACGACCAGTCGATTCACCCTCCTTCTATCCGAAACCGGTGAGATGTCTCGTATGACGTCACGTCTGATGACGTCATGCAGATTTGGAGAAGAACGAACAGCCGGTGTCGGGCACCATCGAGTGTAGTTGGAGTGAAAAGAAGATGGAGATAGAGAACACACCACTGGCTAACGTGGACTTGCCTCCACTCGAACTCAGCACGAGGGCAAAGCAAGCTTCCTTCACGGTCTCTTACACATCATCAGACAGCAAGAAGAAGGTGAGAGGAGGGGAAATCTCGTGGTCTGATTCACGTAGATTTCATCGAAATTCAAAGTACAATACGTACCGGGGCATCCCAAGGGACTCACCGTCATACCCACCGTGGGACAGGTGACACGAACGTGCGAAATCTCGCTGAAAACTGTCAGTCCTTCGACCGTCTGCGATGTGGTAAGGAACTTCCACTGGAGATTGGATACATTGATGAGTACAACAATCCCATCCCACAGAGTCGTTTGGAAGAAGTGGAGAGAACGGTCGTTGTTCCTCAAGACTACGAAATTTCGTGTGAAAATCCGGCATTCAAGATCATCTCCCAGAGCATTGAGCTGTCGACACCGGAGCCCCTATCGCAGAAGAAATCGCAGAAGGAGGTGAGTGGTAGAGTGATGACATGTGATGACGTCATCAGTCTCATCCCATGCGAGCGACGATCGCTATCGCAGGATTAGGACCTTGCGAATTGACGTTGCACCACAAGAAGGGCATCTACAACGACGCAAAGTTCAAGGTCACCGTGCAAGAAGGTCAGTCTCAGTTTAACCTGTTTGAATTGATTTCGATCCATCTCATTCCTCTCCTCACTTATACGATAGGCTCTGCAGCTTGTCTGTTGATCGATAAGGTGCCACTGTACAGAATGGAAATCGAGCAAGGAGAGAAGATGCAAGAAGTGGTCATCACGTGCTGTGATGCCTACCACAATCCATGCAGGAAGACAGCCATCGAACTCAAGATCGATTGCGACCAGGATCTACCCTTCGCCACACCTAAGAAGGTGAGTTCGATCTACAACCAGCCATTTCTGACCTTCACAGATGGACACGAAGGATGGAAGATTCAAGTTGGGAGGAATGAAAGTGACGGGAACTCCTGGAGAGTATCAAGTCCATTTCAAATCTGTCGCCGTTGAACTACAAAAGTGAGAATCATTTTAGGCTGTACAATTATTCCATTTGTTATCTCATACGTCACGCTGATGTGTTGCAGATGTACCATCCATCTAGTAGTGAAGGGGAACCAGAATATTCCACAGAATATCGTACTGGCTAATCCTGAAGTATTGAGTGACATCAAAACTACCAATGCAGAATTACCTCCCATTCATTTCCTCATCTACAACACGATGAACAACATCATGAAAGACGTGAGACAATTGATCCAAGTCAATCTCATTGTTATAGGTTCAACCCAGTGAATTCTTTGTGAAATGGCAGGAGAGCAAATATTCTTGTACTCAATCGAAAGAACATCTCGTCGTCTCCAATCTACCCGGATGGTATCTATTTCTATCACTTTTATTCTTTCATTATATGTCTTCTCATTCTTTATCTCTTTTCATTCCTCTGATTATCTACTTTATTTCTCTTTACCCTTCTCATCTCCTGTACAGTAACCGAGCTGGTATCTACAACATCCAAGCTTCCTACAAGGAAGTGAGCGTTGTAGATGCCATCACGGTGTCACCCGGGGAAAGTACAGCCATAGAGATACCCAAGTGGAGTTCCTCTCTCGTCTCTGCAGGGCAGAACTTGGCAGTGGGTCTGCAAGTCAACGTTGTAGATGCTCACGGAAATTCCGTGGGAAAGGGAGATTACGAGGTGAGATGGAGGGATGACGTGGAATGACGTCATCAGTTGGTGTTGACTATGGAATCGGAATCGGGATCGAACCCTCCGATCCTGATGTTGGATAATAAGCCAAGTCCGATCTCCGTTCAAGTGAGATACTCGATCGATATGTGTCACATATTATTATCATTGATATATGTCATGACACGTTGAATGAAAGAGAGTTGATGTAGACAGATGAGAGAGGGGAGTGCAACGCTGAACTGTCTGAGTTTGGGAGCACAGAGAGCGACGAGTGGAGAGTACTTTGTTCGATTCCACGTGAGGGGAACCAAGTTGAAGGACTACAAGGCCAGCTTCTTCTTCAACGATGACGAACAAGACAGAGAGTACAAACAAGAACTACAACAGAGGTGATCCATCCTAACGATAATCTATCTGCTGCATGTCATGTTGACGGGGATGGTAGGTGTTCCACTCTGTATTCTCAGATCAACCAGAAGAAGAGAGAATTCACTGCGAAACAGAGCGAAGGAAAACAATTTGAGAATACAGTTCGACAGGAGAAACAGCGTCACGCGACCCTGGCCAACGAGATCGCCGCGAAGTGGTCCCATCGACCGAACGACTTTGAGCAGGGCCACCATTCTGAACCGACCGTACAACGCTGGCTGGACCACTCCCAGCGAAGTCTCCATCAGTTCATGGAGAATCGAGGGAACACCCCACAATCCCGACCCCCTCAGGTGACAATCTCTTCGGTATCTGTGTCTGAATCGAAAAGGTACCGACCAATTCCATTGTAGATGAGATGAGGAATCGATTGGCATCGGAGGGACAGAGACAATCTGGGATCATCGGTATCGTCAGCGATCTCGCCTACGTTGATGACGAGAGAGAATCCATTCTCTACGCCAAGATGTGTGGACCTAAGGTACAGGCCATTCTGTTGGATACAAACGAACAATTCAAAAAGTATTACAACATGTACCGTAACGCTTCGTCTGCAGCATCCTTCTTGTCCATGCAGAACGTGAGTCGATGGTGACATGATTTGTTCGTGGGGTATTGAAAGATGTGGACAGGTGTTGGCTTACTCGGGAGACCGTGGACGATCTTCTCAGGGAGGTAACAGTGATCTGATCCCTCTACAACCTGCCGCGGGTGCACCCACGGATGGCTTCGTCGGTTACGCTGTGAATCGAATCCAATTGAAACCCCAACACGAATTCCTAAGGAAGACCGTATTCTGGAACCTTCTCAAGTGGGTTTTATTTCATTTTATTCTCACGACATTGACGAGAGAAGGGAGACGATGGTGTTTCGAACGTTAGACCAAGCCCAGAAGTACAGATCCTGGGTCAGTTCTCGGGGACAGAGGTGTCCCACCCTCTTAGCTGTCGAAGAAGGTGAAGTCGTCGACGCTCAAGGTTTCGTCACCATCGGTAAGAAGCAGAGGTCACGTGACGGTGAGGAATTCTCCGTGAGATCTCGCGATGACGTAAACAGCCTTCTCGTTCGGGTCGATGAGTGTCACAGATCAACCAGAATATTCCCTCTACAAACAATCCATCGACATGTGCAATGCTCTCTTAGCCAGCATCAAGAAGATCAACCAGGTGCGATATCCATCTACAACGATGTAGATGACAGAGACAGGCGGAGAAGGAGGCGGGACCGAGGGCCCAGCAGAACGTGGAGGTGATGAGGGCACTACAACGAGACATCGACACCTCGAGTGAAGAGCTGAGAGAGTTGGAGCTGGAGTTGAAACAGACCTCCACTCCATCCAGCCAGAGAGGTGATGACGATATACAGTCACGTGACCTCACATCCAGTAGGGAAGAGAAGCCAAGAGGAAGAGTTGGAGAGCACTCAGAGACAGAAGAAGAGGAGGAATTAGGTGAACGTCGTGTCATCTGTCCATCTACAACGATGATGAAAGTGTCGAATGAGGGAGGGGGGAGGGTCTTGTGATGTGTCGACTGCAGGGCGTCCATCTTGAGAGGTAGATGGAGGTGTTGTAGAGGGACACAGATGCAGTAGAGGTGGTCTATATAGACTGGGCCGCGTGTGAGACGTGCACGTGGGCCCACTGATGAGACCAGACATCAGAGAGCGCCCCCGTCGTTGTAGACGGAGAATATCATAACTACCATTTCCTTTAGACGTCGGATGGCTGGGTCTTGTGACTCGTGCGGATGATGTCTATGAGATGAACTGATGAAGGCGGGACGGAGACTCATGTCTTCGTCATAGAATAATTGTCAGTGACAATCGCAGGGCTCCCTCCCCTCCCAACGTGATTCTCGCTCTGCTGATGTCCATCGCGTCACATCATCTGAGATGTAGAGGGTCTCTTTTGACTTAGTTACAGGTGTGACGAGAGGGAAGGATGTGATATAAAGAAGAGGTGGTCGCATACGTCATATTATTTGTCATTGAAATGTATTCAAGCCGTTATATTCAAACCGTTATATTCAAATTTCATAAAGTCGTGTGTACAGAATAGACATTCACTCGGGTATTATACCCTCAGTCAGCCTCTTTGAACTCAACAAGGGAGAGCAAAGAGAAATCCTCTTATCTCTCCTCTTCTTCACGAATTGGAAAGCCGTGTGGGGGATCATGAAGGGCGACAGAATGAAATGCGGCAGCATCAACCACACCCTCTGGGAGTAATATCGTCTCACCTGCGTCGCATCACTATCCCCCTTCACGTGTGACCCACCTCCACTGTAGTGATGCAATAGATGATGCAGTCGAGTAGACCTGCGATCTTGTCATTCTCTCGCTGAAACATCTTGGCTCACCCACGAGGTAAGCGAAAGCCAAGATGGCCAACGCTGCATCTGGGTTGCATCGCACGGGTTTTATGAACATGAGCAACTCTGGACTGAAGCCGATGATGGAAGAGAGGAGAAAGAGGAAGGATCTCAGGTGCGGTGCCTATAGAGATGAGATGGATGGAAGGTGGTGACATCATCACCGTGACGTTGAGAGAGTGGTAGACTGAGTGTTGTCTGTTTCTCATTCGATACAATTGGTAAGTCCACACGAAGCTGGGGATGATGAGTATCACTGGAGGGGATGAGTGTGATGCGATGATGATGTTAAACGTCTCTCACACATCAGTCCGTACGCTACGGTCGTCGTGAGTCCCAAGACGGAGAAGACCATCATTTTTACCACTTGCTGTGATCGGATGAGAAATAGTGTTGTCCCAACATCTCACGTTTAGTCGTGGCTTCGTTGAATCTAACCTCAAGGTTACCTCAAAAAATACAGACACACAGGGGAGAGTGATAGTGGCACATGCAAAGACCGTCCAAACTTTCCAGCTGAGACGACGCACGGGAGGCTCTTCGATGTCCAATTTAGAGAGACTGTTACATCAGTCTGTTGACTGGATCCAGATTGAAACACCTCTTCATGGCAGATCGAATCATCCACAAAGAAGTGACGGCCATGCACAGTAACCATACCAAGCGGGCTTCAAGGAGAATGGTGGTGAAAGCTGATAGGAAGCCGGATCTTTGAACGCCAACCTGGTTCTTATACCCAGAGATTCTGAGACATTCCAAGATAACTCCACTCAAGGTGCTGACGATATGAATTACCGATAGAATGCCCACCATCTGTGACGATATGTTACATCGGATCGATCTTTCTATACTCACCACTCCAGTATATCCCCTTCCAAATCGAAGGCAGTGAAGTAACATGAAACATCCGCCGAGATGTGAGAGGAGGAATACACTGAGGGCGATCTTGACAAAGAAATTCCACTCTGGCCCGTCCACCATCCAGCATTCTCTGTCGTCCATTCTATTCGGTCCGCTTCTAATGTCCTCCTGCCTCTTCCACCGCACGAGAAACTTTATTGAGTTTGTCATCCTCAGGTGTTTCTTTGAAAATGAGCCTTCACCCTTGTCCCTAATCTCCCCCTCCCGACAATGTCCCTCATTCAACCAGGCCCTTGACAACCGGACTACAGTGAATGAAATTTATCACCCACATTTATTATAAATTATATTACGTACACCTTCTCACTGCAGATACCCACGAGGTTGATGATGCGAGACATCCATCGTCAGAGTCTTATCGTTATCTCTTCAGCATTCTATGCGTTTTCTGTGGGCAGCTTTGAGTTTCGTTAACGTCGACACATTCCCTCAAAGTGGCCGTTCATAGACCACTGGTCCAGCCGCTTTCGGAGTTGATGAATTGCCCAGTATACGATAGATCGATATCGATTTATCCCTGGTATACTCAAGAAACATAGGTGCTCACATACAAACTTCACAAGAAAACATCGAAGTACATGGTGTCCGCATTAATTACTCTCTACGGAACTTTATGCCGGAAATTTTTCGTTAAGGGCGTTGTGAAGGGCTGCATTCAACACGAACCACTGCATCTCTTCATATCTCTATTTATTCTTCAAAGGAAAAGTGCCATAGGACAATCAAGAGGGTCGTCGTAGCTCCTCCGTTGAGCGTTGACGTCTGACCTCGGTTGTCCGTGTTATCCACCGTGCTCTCGGTCACGGCAGCTGCCTCGCTGGTGGTACTGACCACCGCGCTGGTCGTAGCACGCCGGCTGCTGGACACTCTGCTCGTGCTGCTCGAAGAAGGCAGAGCAGAAGTGGCCTGGTCGGTCGTAGAGGCAGGAGACGATGAAGACGTCGATGATGTCGATGACGTCGAGGAGGTGGACGATGTGGTCGAGGAGGTGGTGGAAGAGGTCTTCGAAGAGGTGGTGAAGGTGGAGGTGGTGTACGTCGAGCTGGTGTATGCGGCGTGAGTGGGAGCGGCAGGGCAGACGTTCGAGGGGGCGATGATGTGGGCGGCTGAACTGGTGCTGCTTTGAAAGAGCTTTTGTTCGTCCCCCGTGGTTGCGTCAGAATGATTCCTGGATTCCTCCATTTATTGGTTTTTTATTTCACATCCATCAGATCCATCCAACCGTCAAACATGTATAGCCCCGAGGAGCAAGCGAAAAGAGAAGGTAAAGATGAAGCAACATCGAACATTGTAACCCATCTCAGAGGAGCGTCTGGCCCGCACCGTCGCGAATAGGAGTGCATTCAATAAGACTGCCGGTGGTTCTGCCTCGTCGCAACCAGCGCCCGCCCCCGAGACCAAGAAACCAGCTGCCAGAGTGAGTCTGATTTCTATTGGATGTTATTTGCACCGATTGATGGTCTGTGATAGGTTATAGAACAAGAACCGGAAGCCGAAGGGCCTGGTGAGCTCTCTCTCGTGCAATCTCGAATGCTGACGTCACTCAGAGATCAAGCTCTCGGAATGGACTCTGCAACCTGAGGAAGGAAGAGGAAAGACCGTGGAATTAGACATACAACAGGGAATCAAGGACATCATCATCACTCCATTACCATCTTCCTATGAAGAGGAGATTACACTCTTCATTCAGGGTGCAAATGTCAAGTTTGAATGCAAACACAAGGAAATCCATGATGAGGAGGATGGGGTAAGATCACAACATCTTGAGTCAATCTAACACGAACAGCGGATCACGGAGACGATCACGAATGTTCAAGGCCTCACACTGCCATTCCTTCTCAATGATAGGAATCACCAATTGAAGAACAGTTGGAATGGAAAAGGCAAATCCTTTGTAGTGACAAAGCCAGTTGGTTCTGTCTGAATGTGACACCAATAGATTCTATTTCTGTATCATTCGAATTTATATGCACATTGACTGGCATCTCTCACATAAATTTCCTTTCAACATAAACACCATCGTGAAGATATTCTGAGAAGGAAAGATCACCATCCAGATCCTCTGGATTGGGTATTCGCGATTGGAGCAAGTAGAGGAACGAGACGAACACGATGATCACGGTGTTGATCGAGTGATGAGTTGGGACTGTCTTGGGCCTAGGCTGACATTGTTGAAGAAGAGCTTGGCCGTGTCTGCTCTGCCAATCGATGTGTTGTCGGATCGGACAATGCATAACCTTCTCCTTCTGTGGCTTGAGCCTCTTCCTCTTTTGTGTGGCTCCTGTGACGATCATCATCTCCTGGATCACCCCTTCACCACATCATTCAGAGAAGACAAAGGAATCATGCATGAGATACCCCAACCACAATAAATCATTTTCTATTGAGATGATTTTACATTTTTCGGCCGATCTTGACAACCTCATCAACATCGATGGGAGTTGGGTATCTGGATACGTGGTTGAAAGACAATGTTGGATCATGTCTCACAGAAACAGTCGATCTCACTCTGTTGTCGAAAGAAACTGGAGGTGATGTGTATCTCATCTTGTGATTTCTGATGTACGATAACAGAGAGGCCAGTCCTCGTTTTCGATGGGGACGGTTTGATGTATCATCTAATCCATCAAATTCAACACACCCCTGGACAACCAGGCAATTACCTCATGTGATTTATTCTTCTCAACACGTCACAACAATCCTCTTCATTCGAACTTACTCTGAGTGAAGGTTCGCAGAGGCAACAGAAAAGATGATCGGCGATCTGAGAGAGGGAGGAGTTGACATGAGAGTCCTCTTCGATGGAACTGCCGATGAATCCAAGCTACCCACCCAAGTCGCACGAGCTCGGGCCAGAGTGAAGGATATGAGACCGGCCGGTGATCTTTTGGACAGAAATCTACCTCCCATCTACTTGAAGGTAATGTCCTTAAGTGGAGATGTATCCTCTCATCCACTCGATCATGCATAACCATCATGACACGGACACAGGAATACTTCATGCGACTCCTTCGCAAGCACCAAGTGTTCGTCTCCTGTTGTTCGGGCGAGGCCGATGCGGAGGTTATTCCATCCATCATCTTCCATGTTCTCATCCATCGCAGCTGTCTGATTACGTCGTGAGAAACAACTTCCAAGCGGTGGTGGGTAAGGATACCGACTTCATCATCCTTCTGGCCAATTACGTCTCTCTGCCCGACCTGCAGCTGAGAGACGGGCGAGTTGTAGTGCGACAGCACGTCAGAAGCCGTACGGCAGATTATCTGAAGGTTCCTGAAGCGGTGAGATACTATCACGTTGAATGAACAGATGTGAATGTGAAACGAGTCGTTCGATCACATGATGTCATCGCATCACATTGATGTGAACAGTGGTTACCCTTGATGGCCTGTCTGATCGGTAACGATACGACAAAGAGTGGAGCAGATAGAGACAAGACACTGAAGAGTCTGGATGCTGTCATGAACTTGAGAGTGAGAGGAATCAAAGTGATATCATGAGGATTTTCCATTGATGAGATGCAGGCCAAAGGGGATGGATACGTCGACATTGTAGGTGACGTCATACGTTTCTTGAGAGAACAGGCTAAGAATTTTCCCGCCAAAATATATGATTACGATTATTTTCCGGAAGTCTTCGTATCCATCGACGAGCGATTGAAAGGTGAAGGATGAATGTGATAGAGGAGGGAATGAAGAGAAACAGGAAGTGTGAGAGAACTGCTCAAGATCGGCGTGTCTCTCTACTTGGTCAAATATTCAGAGGAGAATTCTCTGACAAACTATCCCCCCTCGATCGGTCAAGCTCTTCGCGGTGAGTGACTGTCGTGTCTCTGTGTCTCTCCATCTCATCTTTATTCTTCTAGACGGAAAGATTCCCACTGTGTTGACATCCGTCTTATCTCGTCGACTTCTCTTCGATCGCACCCTACCCCTCTGCCAGAATACACAGTGAGATGAGAGAAAGGTGTAAACAATGTCGACTGAGAGGAGATAGTGGACCCACACCTTCGATGATGTTGGAGACACTGAGGAAGCGACTGTACAACGTCGCCCTCGGAGACGGAGAATTGATGGAAGTGACACAACGTCGACAACAGTACAAACAATCGAACGTCACGTTGAAGAGGTGTCGACGTTTCATCCCCTTCGGTCTACACTCGTCTGACCCATCGCAGAGAGAGAGACATCAAGACGCTGAATGAATTGAACGGAGATGACATTTCGATTCGACAGGGACAGTTCCTCTCCTTATTAGACATGGAAGGAGAGACACTGAGAGGACCCACCCTCCTCTTCTGTGCCGCGATGCGTCAGATCCTCCTACACCAACAAGTCGTGGCGGGTGAGACATCATCATCATCATCATCGTCCGACATCACTCAGCACCGATGCGTCCCCTGGGTAGAATTCACACCGAGATGTTGTGTCTCCTCCACCTCATCCGTTCTTCTCAATGTTCGTCTCCACTGATCCACCGAGAGGGAAAGGTCGACCTGTCTTCCATTCGCATCGAACTCTCTTCTCTCTTACAATATTCCATCGTAACGGTGGACCTCCTCTCTTACCTTCACTTGTGTCGCTCTCTCGTGGAAGGTGAGTCAGCAGAGTGGAGGGAGAAACTGAGAGAGAAGCAGATGTGGAGGGAGAACTCACCGATATGACCCTCTTCTTCGATGCGAGGGACTACAACTCTCTCTTCACGGCTTATGCTGGTCCGCAGGCCTACAGGAAGCCCAGGAGAGAAAAGTTGGACTCTCTCTACGGTGAAGAGGTGTCATTCTATCATCGCAGAACAAGGGATGACATCTTGCAGGCAAATGGGGTGGAGGAGAAGATGGTAGAGTTGGAGGAGAGCATCACGAGGGGGCTGGGAGATGTCTTCCGAGAGGAGACGAAGGAGAAGCCGAAGAAGAAGGTGGTGAAGGTGGTCGAAGTGAAGAACCCAGCAAGAGGAATGAACTACTGGGATCCATTGGAGAACAATATGGAATAGATGATTGTCTCGTGATCCATCGAGTTGCTGTCATTTGAACGGTTTTACCCTTTCATTTCGTTCACTCTTCGAACTACGAGCGATGATGGGCGTCAGAGCCATAGCTTACTCGAAGAAGAGGGATCGATAGTGTGGGTTCGAGTTGCCTGGAAGGTCCTCGATGAGTTGTTTCAACATATCACTGTGTTTGAGTTGTTTCAACATATCACTGTGTTTGAGTTGTTTCAACATATCACTGTGTTTGAGTTGTTTCAACATATCACTGTGTTTGAGTTGTTTCAACATATCACTGTGTTTGAGTTGTTTCAACATATCATCGTGTTTGAGTTGTTTCAACATATCATCGTGTTTGAGTTGTTTCAACATATCACCGTGTTTAAGGCCCTCATCTTCAACCATACAAAAGAATGACCATTGAATTACTCTTACACAATGGTTTATGTACCCGAACAAGTTTAGAAGCACTTTCTGTGGACGATGGAAGGTCCAGACTCGTCGTACTCCTCCTTGGAGATCCACATCTGCTGGAAGGTGGACAGAGAGGCAAGGATGGATCCACCGATCCAGACAGAGTACTTTCTCTCGGGGGGAGCGATGATCTTGATCTTCATGGTAGAGGGGGCGAGGGCAGTCAGCTCCTTCTGCATTCTGTCGGCGATTCCGGGGAACATGGTGGTTCCTCCAGAGAGGACAACGTTTCCGTACAGGTCCTTTCTGATATCGACATCACACTTCATGATGGAGTTGTAGGTGGTCTCGTGGACTCCGGCAGCCTCCATACCCAGGAATGAGGGCTGGAAGAGGGCCTCGGGTCCTCTGAATCTCTCGTTTCCGATGGTGATCACTTGTCCGTCGGGCAGCTCGTACGATTTCTCCAGGGCGGAGGAAGAGGCGGCAGTCTGCATCTCCTGCTCAAAGTCGAGGGCGACGTAGGCGAGCTTCTCCTTGATGTCTCTGACGATTTCACGCTCGGCGGTGGTGGTGAAAGAGTATCCTCTCTCGGTGAGGATCTTCATCAGGTAGTCGGTCAAGTCACGTCCGGCAAGATCGAGACGGAGGATGGCGTGGGGAAGAGCGTAACCCTCGTAGATGGGGACAGTGTGGGTAACTCCATCTCCAGAGTCCATGACGATACCGGTGGTACGGCCGGAAGCGTAGAGGGACAGAACGGCCTGGATGGCAACGTACATGGCGGGGGTGTTGAAGGTCTCGAACATGATCTGGGTCATCTTCTCTCTGTTGGCCTTGGGGTTCAGAGGTGCCTCAGTCAGGAGGACGGGGTGCTCCTCGGGGGCGACTCTCAGCTCGTTGTAGAAGGTGTGGTGCCAGATCTTCTCCATGTCGTCCCAGTTGGTCACGATTCCGTGCTCGATGGGGTACTTCAGGGTCAGGATACCTCTCTTGGACTGGGCCTCGTCTCCGACGTACGAGTCCTTCTGTCCCATACCGACCATAACTCCGGTGTGTCTGGGGCGACCGACGATGGAAGGGAACACGGCTCTTGGGGCATCATCTCCGGCAAATCCGGCCTTGCACATTCCTATTCATTCAGGTCAGTCTTGTTCTTTCATACATTCCAGCTTCTATACAAGTTGGAAGATAGAGATCAGATGAAAACATGGGAGGAGACAACAGATGGAAGAGAATGGAATACACACCGGATCCGTTATCAACAACGAGGGCTTGGACGTCGTCAGACATTGCTACTGTTATAGAAGGTTGGTTGGTTGAGTCTTTGAAGCTCAAGAATGATGTTCGGAGGTGTCTCGTTCATCATCACCCGCAACCGTGTAATTTCTCGGTTATAAACGTGTCGCTGCCATGTGGAAAAAAGCGAGTTGCAACGCCGTTTGATGGTCACGTGATGATATTGAATGTGTCACCAGCCAAAGGGAGGCCGTTTTCAGGCCACGTTGTTGTCCTGCCGCAGCGACGATATCACCTCTCTATCTATCATCATAGGGAGGTCATCATGGATCACTCGGTGGAGAGATGGAAAGAGGTGAGACGACCGAGACAACATCGACACACAAGCAGCCGATGATTGTGTGGCACTATAGATGATGAACTCATCAACTTCGATGTGGATCAAGTCTCACAAGTACATGACACTACGACTGGCGTCTCTGATTGTGGCTGTCAGTGACGATCGAAGGCTACAGAGAGTGACAATAGATCAGACAGGGTCGGCTTTCTGTTATTCTTTAGAGGCCTACTTTTGATGTGAGTCTCCTCCGCAATGTTCACGTCTCCCTCATAGCATGAACATTCGAATCAACTTTCACTACATCGCAATCGATGTTCGATTCACCTGATCACAATTCATTTCATTTGATGCATCAACACTCTAGATCTATATACATCGGTCCTCTTTGTACAAAGTGTTTTTATCAATTTTCCATCGTGGCTTCTATGTAGTCTTCTTGCAGCTCCACAAACAGTTGCTTATTCAGCTCGAATGCGGTCACTGCCTCATCGATCATCTTGTCTCTCTCCTCTTGTGACAGTTTCAACTCGTCCATGTCTCTCTTCGTCGTCATCGCAATGTCTTTGACGTGGGTTGAGGGAAATCGATAGAAGGCGAGTCCCTTATCTTCGTCTACCATAGACATCCCATCATGTCTCTTCCAATATTGGGACAGATGCTTTCGAATGTGTTGACCTCCCATCATATCACCCAGATAGCGAACATAACAATGAGACAGAAGCAGCGAAGGATCTGTCTCAGACAACTGTGTGATGGTGAGACAGAAGAGTGTGAATCACAGTGTGGCTCACCTGATTCAGACGTGCTGTATATGTTTGAACGGATGACCTCGTCTTTCTCGTCGAAGGCGATGCATCGCAGAGAGTCTCGAAGAATTTGATGTCACTCTTGAGAGAATCTGATCGTAAGACCGCCGGGATGTTGAAACAAGAAGCGGCGACATTCTCAGGATGGGCTCGCATCGCATTTTCCATGGTCGAATAGATGGCATACAGAGAGTTGAGATAGTCGAGGTAAGCCATTGGCTGAAGCTTTCCTTTCATGAGGTGTTTGACCCAAAGCGTTCTCTCGAGTTCACGATGCACCATCTTGGTTGCTTGGTGCATCTCTGAGGTTAGAGTGGCCATGTTGCTGTTGTGATGTTGTGATTGAGCGGAGGCGAATAATAGGTCCAGTGCCACAACCGGAATTTACTCCAATTACTCCGAAATGACACAGTCTTTGCCACTTCACCTGATCGTCGCGTCATATCGCCTCCTCTATAAGCCAGATGACCGAAGGCAAAGAGTGCAAACATGACCACAAACAGAACAATAGTGAGGAATTTTCAGAAGCAAAGAGGAATAGAGAGCACGAGATAGAGGGAACGGCATACCTGTGCTTCATTGTTCTACCGAGTGAAGAAGAGGGAGAAGAGGATAGAGAGTTGTCTCCAGAATCGAACGTAGATTATTACATTCAAGGTCACTTTGTGGACGGTTCTAAGAGGAACATTGGACTGATGGGGACACGTACGTACGCCACTTCTCTTTATAGAAGTTGATTCATCCAATGGTGATCTTCTAAATCAGAGACGGACAAAGATCGCAAGCCAGACTGTTGCTATTCGAAGGACGATCCTCCCATCTGGCTCAATCTCACTCTTTGTAATTTCCAGGTAAAATCACAACACATAATCAAGGATGTCTGAATGCATGGAAGACCAACAAAGAGGTCACCATCAAAGTAGAAAAGACCGGTGGCGATTTTGCACGTCTATCTGCCTCCACTCTCAGCTTTGAAACCACTCAACTGATTCCTGATGCAGAGAGGGAGACCACTTTGACCAAGTGATCAATCTCTCCTTCATCCAAAGACTCAAATCCACACAGGTTTTTTCCAAAAGTAAAGAAGATGAGTTACGTCGATCTCTTCATTGTGATGGGGAAGATGACTCTGAGCGGGGACACATCAGAGACGCTTCTCACGGAAGAAGTGAAGAGAAGCAAGGTGGACAACATCGAGGTGATCAACTATAGAAGTTCATTAGGGTTGATGAAGATGAACAGATCAAAGGCGAACTCATCCAAGATGACTTTTGAATCGATCATTCCGTTGCGTGTACAGATCTCTTGGCATCGTTCGAATAAACTCTTGACGACTTCTCATCACAAAAATCCAGTCGAAGACGTCGTCCATCTCATTGTCAAATCGTTGGCAAAAGCTGAGGTGAAACTGTGGATCGAGCCGTGTCTTTGCATCAGAAGGAGACGCGATCATCCCTTCAAGTCGTTTCTCGCTCCTTTTCAACCGATCTGCTCTCATCGTTCGTTCATGCCTCTAAAGGTCACGAGGATGTGAGGTGATGCCATCCCACATATCAATTCCACACGATCAATCATCAAAAGGAAGAAGAGAGTCACCACATCTCTCTCACTGAGTTTGCCTCGAAAATCGTCTCACGTGAGGAGGTCACGTGGCCAGCAGATGAGCCATACCCAGACCACAAAAGTAAACAACACACGAACACAACACACGAACACAACACACGCAATGTCAGGAGCTAAGGACCCCGTCACCCAATTACTCGGCGAGAGCAACACCATCCCTCTTCGTCAGGACGATAAGGTCGAGGTAGCCGACAAGAACATTTACGACGCACTCAAGGGAAAGTGAGTGAAGATACAACCTCTACGATGAATCATATGAAATCATAAACCTCATCTCTGATCGGTAATCGAAACTGATAACATTTATAGGTCTGATCCCGCCGCTGTCTATTCCAGCAACCACTACGAGCACACCTCTCAGGTCGACCCCAAGCAGATGGCTTTCAACAGAGATCTGCAAGGAAAGAACCCCAGTGTATCTGTTCCTTTGAAGTAAAAGATAAATAGTATCGAAAACAGCTATTGTTATCGTATGAGAGCTCACGTTCGAAAACGATTAACCTAGTCCGAAGTTCGAAGGTGTTAACGACTCTGTATCTCACGCTTCTAAGATATCGCATTGATAAGGTCCTACACCGACTCATCATTCGCTGCTGACGACGCGTTTTATTCGGATGCCGCCATCATGGTGTGACGCATCGTTCGCTCGCGGAATCATTTTCCGAAAATCAATCTCAGGATCGGACCCAACAGCATGCATCATTGAACATCACCCTCCTCTCCTTCACACCTGCCCAGGATCCTAGCTCTTTCCTCGAGCAGGCAAACCTTGAGACGTGTCTGGGGATTGACAAAGTGGCTGACAGCCCCTGATTCCAAACGATGTTGCCACCTCTCCGCATGATGTGGAGTCTATCCACCCTCCCGGGTGATAGCTCTTCACAAACGATTCATCTCACGAGTCGTAACCTGTCCTTGGCTGACACATCCACTTCGGCATTCCTGCAGTGCATTCTTAGACCCAGCATCGTGAACGGAGTGTCTAGGTGAAGAGGAGGGGACATAAGAGGAGGGAGTAGTGTCGGTGAAGCTGATAGAGGATACGCTTCTTTGCTCGCACTATGACGTCATTTGGAAGTTTGTGGGGTTCTCACCAAAATGAGAGGGATGATTTTTGATCCACATAATAACAAAAAGCCCTAAAAACAAGCCCAAGAAGAGCCAACATGAACGACGCCCTGATCAACACACTGGACGATATGGAGTACAAGCTAGAGCCAACCGACGATATCTTCAGCTTCTTTAACTCGGACGATACTCCGGATGGAATGAGTGAATCCAATAGCGACTTCTCTGGAATCAGCCCGTTCTCCTCTCCCCTAAGGTAAAGATCTCTTGTGACCTCCCATCTCTCTGGATCCCCATCTATGATTGCAATCCATTTCTTCGTAAACCAACCTGAGCCCTCTTAAAACCTCCATCTTCTCATCTTAGGTCTCCTTCTTACGTTTGAGTTAGGTCAGACTCGGCCGATTATATGTTGATCAAAGGAAGCCCCGAACAACCAGAGGTACATCGATCTCTCACTGACTCATCCACCTGACTCATCTCGCAGTTGGATACGAAACAGCTCGACTATATGGACGAAATCGATCTCCTCCAGATTCCTCCAGTGATTGAGCTCCATCCTTCCACCTTCACACAACTCCCACCTACTCCCGTCGTAAAGCCAATCCCAGCCGCCACACCAAAGAACACAACGCCATCGGTGGTCGTACCTCCACCGGTGACCATCGTCCCCACAAGCAACAGGAAGGTAGCCAGCAAGAAGGCCATCCCAGCGACACCTCTTCGAGTGGGAACCAATCCCATCAAGGTCAATCGAAAAATGGAGACTCCCTCAACTGCAGTCAAAAAGAAGCTGAATAACAACATGACGCCACCGACGACCGCCACACCACCGCCAGCCGTCGTGAACAAGGGTGAGCCTTCCATTTCGTATCGTCCTCTTCATCGATTGATCTCAACAGCCGCATCGAAGGGACCCCTCTCCCTCTCACGGGAAGACCTCTTGCAGCTCACGTCCAAGGCCTTTGAGAACTACATCCGCCAAGTGGTTGCCGTTCGAAAGCTCTCACAAGATGAGCTGGACCAACTGAAGAAGCAGAGACGACTCATCAAGAACCGTGAATCTGCTCAACTCTCTCGCAACCGAAAGAAGGTGACGTGATTCTATCTCATCCATCATCTGAGAGCTCTCCTGACATGTCTGAAGGTTCATGTGGATGAGATCGAGACCAAGTTGAATGCACTGACAGCAGAACGTGATGCAGCCTTGAAGCAACTGTCTGTCGTGGCCGCAGAGAGGGACCGACTCAAGATGGAGGTCATGGCACTGAAGTCTAGACACTCTACGGAGAGCGGTCTCTCCAGTGTACAGAGTGACGCCAACGAACTCATCGCAACGGCGTCCGATGTTAAGAACATGTAATCGTGATAGAATAGAAGAAGGGAGGGGATACTTGTATCTAACCCCTGTCCCGTGCCTCGATGTAATGGTCTCTCTCTTCTCTCGTCTTTCACATCCACACGAGGTGTGAGATGGTGTTTACAAATGAGATGCCATCACAAAAAGTCGAACGCATGGAACTACACATCTTTCTATGTCTGTTAGATCGATAGGAGATAGAGAAGATGAAAGGTTCTCCTCTATCAAGCTTCTTGGGACCCAACATTGCGTGGGGGTGGGAGGGAGGAAAAGGGGGGAGGGAGGGAAAACTGGTCTGCAATTTCGACTCCACGGACAAGTGAACCGTTTCCAAACATTGTGAATAAGACTATCTCTCTTCTCTCTCTTCTATAACCACTTTGGGTTGTAATTCAACATCCACATCAACCGGTGATTTATAACCGCTCGACGTCCGTTATCGGGTCAACATCGTCCTTCGCTGGAAAGCTTCTGCATAGATAACAGAAATGACCGAGGAGGACGATCTCTCCTTCGAGGCTCTAACGTTTGGCGCCAGTGAGAGAGACAAGAAGAGAACAGATAAGGTGCGATATCATCCTCTTATATACTATCGTGACATCTAAATGACCGTTCATCTATTCGATTCGGGTTATAAATCTATCGATGGTGATGGAATGCATATCTTGGCGGTTGAAGATATGATTTCCACAACAAAAGAGCCACACGGATATCGAAAAGAAGACTAACACAGGACCAGTATCAAATCGAACAAGATGACACAGAAGAAGAAGTGCACGAGGCATCTTCAAACGTAATCCTCGTATACACATCGTATGGCGGGAAAATCAATCCCATTCAAATCATCGAATTTGCACAGGCAAATGGAGGAAAGGTGAGAGAAACACCCTTTGACCCCATATGGCTCATCACATCTCCATCCAGGTCGTCAACTTCAACTTCCGCGAGAAGCAGTGTTTCGGATTCCTCCAATTCGAAGACGATGGCTCCATCGATCGCGTCTTAGACGCACTCAACGACTCCGTCATCGAGGGAACCCAAGTCAATGGTGAGTCCATCTCCACTCCATCTCACCACCATCATCTCACGTTCTTTCTGCAGCCGAGAGGTGCCATGCTATAACAGCCGGCCGCGATCCTCGAACTCACAACTCCGATTCGGACTATAAGAACAGCACACTCGTGCTGAAGAATCTTCCCTTTCAACTGAAGCAGGAGAGGTTAGAAGAGATCCTGAACTCGGTGGACGTGAAGCCGATGAATGTATCATATCTGTATGATAACAATGGTATGTTCAGAGGTATGGCATTTGTCAAATACAAGGAAATAGGCCAGGGAACGAAAGTGAGACATTTTATTTCTTTTCGTTCACTCTCCCCTTCCCAACTCCCATCTGCGAATTTCTCCGTCGATTTTATTTCATTTTATTCTTTCGACCTCTCCTCATCTCTCGAAGGTGTTTCAAGCGTTGAACGGTATGGACATCAACGGAAGGAAACTGAGAATCGAATACAAGCGAAAGGTGAGAGAGGAGAAGGGAAGAGGAGAGTGACTCCACGGCAGGTCAAAGAGGCTTCCGTCCTGCAGGAAGACGACGTCAACCACCTGCACGAACAATTGGTCCAGTTTACAACGAGCCCGCTGACCGAATTATCCTTCCCCTGCGTATCGAGCTACCAACGAAAGCAGATCCATCAATTCGCCGAACGGTTGGGCCTGGGCCACTACTCCACCGGTGAGATATTCCCGGGAATCCCCCCCTCTCCCGGGAACTCCGAAATCTCCACGAGATGTCTGACTCGACCAGGCGAGGGAGAGAGCCGATACGTCCTCGTGAAGAAGAGAGATCCAGAGTCAACTTCACATCCCAGCAGCTTCAATGGAAACGCAGGTTCTTACGTCAACAGCTTGGCGGCCAGTCTGGGTTCTACTTCGATTCCCATCTCTTCCATCGCGTCTTCTCCTTCTTCGACCACACAACCTTCTACGAGCCCGAAACAGAGCAGCGGGAAGGTAAAGACATGACCGTCACGATGATGATGGAGATGATGATGATGATGGAGATGCTGATGACGAGCAGGTGAGGAGGAGAAGTGACATCAACCCCAACAGTGGAGGAGGAGCAAAAGCGGGCTGGGAGAGTAAATCACCGCAGAACGATTTCTCTGGGCCATTGGCCGATCGCCAGAAGGCCATACCCAACCGCAACAACTACAACGGTGATTTTCACCTTTTTCTCCCACATCTCTCTGATTCTTTTCAGGACCAGGAACCATCGGAGGACCTACGAATTTCTACGGAAATTCCGGAGTGACGCCACCGTACAGTGCACTGAATGGTAACACCAACTTCAACCAGGCACAACCTCTTTACTCGAGCTCTCCCGCCTTTCCCTCCTATCACAGCAACCAGATGCCCAACGGCAGCTCCATCTCCAGTACGTAACTCGAGATTTCATCTGAATCTCACCCACGAGCAGGTTACAACATGACGGGAGTGTCTCCCGTGAATTACTATGGTAACGTGTCGAACAACTACAACAACAGCAGCCCAGTCAACTACAATAGCTCTACGAGTTCACAGATGCACAGCAACCACATTTCATCTGGTTCCTTCAACACACCCCCCACCATCGGTTTCTCATCCAATTTCCACGCCCACTTTGGCTCCAACTACAACGCGAACGGCAACCCCAACGCCTTCAACTCTGCCACTCCTCCGATGTATGTCGGCAGCAACGGTGAGTGCTTACTGTCTATAGAGACTCTAAAGAACCCGTCAGGGTCTTTCTCTGGATCACCCTTCTCTCAATTTGGTGGACCTTCACCTCCATTCAGAAAGTCCAACATCCCTTCCAGAACCCCCACGAACGAAGGTGCCTCGTTGTAGTCTGATGTCTATCCTCACAGCCGCAGGTGCTACAATATCGGCCGTGAGACAACCGAAGGGACCTGATGGAACTGGAGGCTTCGGCAGCGACTATCAGAGGAGCAGGCAGGGATCTGGACCGTCCACGGACAGCAGCAGCGGCCCCGGAAATGCACCCTGGACCCTCTTTGGGTCTTCTGCACCTCTGTTCACCATGACTTCGGGTCTGGAGGGTCTGAGAGGACAGAGAGAGGGAGAGAGGTACCAAAATCTGTAGGGTAGACGAACACGTGCATCGAAAGACTCAAAACTCGAATTTGGACGAATAAATAAGGAATCGTCAGTGTCTTCATCTGTCTGCGCTTCTTCGTGTTCAGTGTGTGTCTTACATCCATCGTGCATGCAGACATCACGCTTGTTGTGAATGAGTTATGGCGGTATTTCGTCTTCTCACTCACAGCCTCACTTGCATCCTCTCTTGTCTTGATCATGTTCTTCCGATGCAGCAGATCGTATCCAACTGTCCCAACGCTATGTATGTCTCTCCCGCGGGCCGCTGGTTCCACATCCGAGGAGGCCTTTCTCAAGAAGAACCCCCACTACTCTGTGTGAGGTCTTTCGTCTCATTTAGAGGATGCCAACGGTGGCTGTGGTCTCTTCTATGGATGTCATGAGGGTTGTGGAGCCGGGCCGCTCAAAAGTTGACACGGTCAACAACAGAAAATGCAATTTCGGTTTGGCGTCGACACAGTCAAAACAGGGACCATCATCGAAAGGACAGCCGATGAGCAGGATCTCGGAGCAGAAAGAGAATCCTCTTTTCGATTTTGTACTCTTGATCAAGCTCGTCAATGAGAAAGGTACGATGCGATCCGATTCTACGGGTGCCTTGAGTGAAATCATGCTGAGTATCTTCAGGGACGTTGACGCCTACGGTGGATTATCACTTCCCTCCGTCTGAGAAGGACAATAAGAGTGATTTGGCCAAGTCCATTGCCATCTTCTGTTTTCCAGAATTGGAAGTATGGGAGCAGACGATCAACAAGAGGATCAACAATAAGATACAAGGGTGAGTGTACGACGATGTGATATGTCTATGTCGCCCGAGTCACCATCCAAATGGTTGCATTATAACTTCCGTCAGTGAAAGAAGTGAGACCTTCAACTTTGTATTGACAGAGGGCGATGGAACGAAAAAGTTTGGGTACTGCAGAAGATATGTAATCGATAATGCACCCGAATGTTTCTGCATCCTCTCTTTCCTGTGAGATCCGATCCTTCGTCGTCTCCATGTTTCGTCCTCCATCAATATCAACAAACTCATAATCACATAGACCATGCACCGGACTCTTCTTGGAGTTACTCAACGCAGTGGAAGCCCAGAGGAAGAGAGGAAAATCATCTGCCTTCTCTTTCTTGAAGACAGTCCTGGCCAAACCTTTTCCAGCTCCGGGCGCCACCGTAGAGGTCAAGACATTTGACGGCCCCACTTACAAGATCACACGCTCAGATAACAATTTTCTCCTCGACATGGTGTGTATCATATCATCATCTTTCGTATCGTCATCTCTGATGTCATCATCAGATCTCTTACCGCAAACTCTTCTCGAGGCTGTCTCTCAAGACCATCCTCAACCTCTTCACCGCTGTCTTAACGGAATCGAGGATCATCATCATCGCAGAGAGCGTCTCCACCCTCTCTTCCTGCGTCTCCGCCCTCACAGGCCTCGTCTATCCCTTCCTGTGGCAGCACGTTTACATCCCCATCTTACCCAAAGCCCTCTTAACCTACACCTGTGCCCCCATGCCCTTCTTAGTCGGCGTTCTCAACTGCAACCAGAAGGAGCTCATGACCCTCCCGATAGAGGACGGCGTCATGCTCGACGTCGACTCTGGCAAATTGCTGCGGCCGCTGCCCGACACGTGCGAATACCTCAAGGTGGAAGGAGATATCGATGAAAACTGAATGAAATTTCAGATTCTACCGAAGAAGATGTACAGATCGCTCTTCTATCTGCTGACGGAAGAGATGAACAGTTACGCAGAGAAACAGAAGACAGACATGACGCCAGAGCAGGTGAGAGTGATCACGTGATGGAAGACTCTGATGTGGTAAGGTGGCCGCGGCAGATAAGAAGTTCGATTTGAACGTGTCGAAAATCTTTCTGGGATTTTTCGTTCAAGTGTTGGGGGATTATCAGACATTCATGGTGGGGCACAAGTTTGATCACGAGAGGTACAAGAAGTCAAAAGGACCTGAGTTACAGAAGGTGAAGGACATACTCACACTTTTTCTCCTCTACTTTTTTTATCTGCTGCTGCACTTTCCATCTCCTCTTTTTCTCTTCTCCTCTTTTTCTTTCTTCTCTTCCCATACCTTTCCACGATTTCTCTCGGATATTTCTCACAGTGAGACAGCTGTTCGAGATGTTTGGAGAGACGCAGCTGTACCACATGTTCATCCAAGAGAGAGAAGACATGTCCAAGATGGGCAAGCTCAACCTCTGTGCCCTCTACAAACCCTTCGGAAAGTACACCTGGCTGTGCGTCCCTTCATCTCGTCCTCTACTGACCTCCACAGGGAGGACAACGAGCAAGCTGAAATCGAAGGACAGACCGATGAAGCTCTCATGCCTTCTGCCGCCTGCACCATCTGTGATTTAGACACCGGAAGTACGGGCATCATGAGGAAGGGAAAATTGTATTGTACAGAGTGCCACTCAATGGCGAAGGGAGGGAAGAGGAATTCGACTTTTCAGTTCAAGGGACTGAGCATGGTGAGAGGGAGGGGAGGGGAGAGCTGATGGGAGGCAGGCGAAGGACAAGTGGAAGTTGATCAGAGCGTCCATGGCTTCGAACGGGGAAGATCAAGACGTGGGTTCTCATCATCACATCCGTCTGACATCACCTCATCTAATATCACCCATCACATCATCATCCATCATCATCTTACACCACCTCGTCACATCATCACATGATCATCATCTAACATCATCATCTTACACCATCACATGATCATCACATCATCTAACATCATCTAACATCATCTAACATCATCTAACATCATCTAACATCATCTAACATCATCATCCCACACTTGACCTCTCCTGACTCCATCCAGTCCTCCCCCAAGAAAGAGAGGAAGCAGAGTGCAGAATCTCCCAACAAGAAGGACCCAAAGCCAGACCCCATTCGAGCCGAGAAGAAGGAGAAGAAGGACAAATCTGCGACGCTGGATGCATCCAGTCCAGAGAAAGAGAAGAAGAAGAACTTGATGGGAAAGGCTGAGAGCATGTTTGGTAAGGCATTCAAATCGAAGAGGGGCACGATGGACGATGAGAGGGGAGAGAAGGTCGAGAAGGGGAACTGGAACAGCAGACCGTCTTCGATACGTCTGTCGGGGGAGATACCGTGAGTTGGAAATGGAGGGGGAGCTGATGATGACAGGGATGAGACGACGCCACCGAAGAGGGCGGTGTTGGGAAATTATAGAAGTAGTGCAGGTGATGAGATGATCCATCCCATCATCCATCATTCAATCATCAACCGATCATCCAAAAGACATCATCATCAACGATCGATACTCATAGAAGACAGCTCTATTAACCACAAAGACGGACGAACCTCCGAAGGTACCGGCGAGACCTTCTTCTCCCCTCAAAGAAGAGCCAGGGAAGCCACCGAGCACTCCTTCAAAGCTCAACCTCTCTTCCAACTCCAGAGAAGAATCACCCAAGAACAACTTTTCTCTCTCATCATCGAACGGGAACATCGTCAAGAGCACGACCTCATTTGGAAGAGATGAACCGAAGAAAAACACGAGCGTGACAAAGTCCCCGACGGTCTCGCCCGCGAGAGACTTCAGGGGGGCGAGCTCATTGTCGAAAGCCAGCACGGTGGCATCGGTGACATCATCGAACGATGAACCGAAGGAAGCGAAGATAGACAGAGGGAATACGAATAATTTGAGGAAGATGTTCGAAAATAAATGAAGAGGTGAAGGTGATTTCGATAGAGGATACAATGTCGATTCGAGATCTTCTCGATGATCATCTGTGTTGTCAATGCCTCTTGGTTAATTAAGAGGGCTTGGAACGTGATGTTTATAGAATCATTCCGAAGACTCCACCATGATGTGAGGTGGTGCCGTCTTGTATTGCATGTATCTTCGTTGGTTGCAGAGGACGATGTCAACCAGTTCCTCCATCTGCGAACTTCCAAAGGTGACATCATCATCACTCTCCTCTCTGTCGTTTCCATATTGTCTTCCGAGCGAGAAGAGGGCGGTGCCAGCATCCAGCTCAGACTCGTCATACAGAAGGTAATCATCATCCGATGCGAGGAATATGCCATACTCTATGCGCTCCTCCTCAGAGGAATAGGCACCGTTATCGCTCTGTCTATCCGTGTTCATGTTGTTCGTGCGCGTCTTTGGTTTTGTCGTGGTTTGATTTTGCGCCTTGCGCGAAGAGGTCGACGTAGACACTCCGACCTCTCATCCCTCATGGAGATTGATGTACATCCTTAGCCACTTGTACACCAGAGAGATAGAGGAAGACAGCAATTTGAATCGAGTGGGCTGCGTGAGATGGTGGTGCATCAACCCAAAGGAGTGGAGGCATCTGGAAGAGGAAATATAGCCGAGAAGATGAGATGAGAGGAGGCTGAAGAGTCGTGGAGAAGAAAAGTGATTTTCGTCGAGCGTGGGTTATGATTGTGACTCAGGTGTTGTGATATGAGGTATAAGAACGATGGCGCGACGAAGAATAGAATAGACGCGAGGAGAATTTGCAGCACAAGTACACTGTTGTGCTACCTTGCGAAAAGAATGGAATTGGCTAACGAAACAAGCATCGAGAGAGCTTAAAAACCTTGTAGTATTGGCTTCCGTTATCGCATGATATGATACACAAAATCATGCCTTCCGATGGAAGGGTTTAGAGAGAATAGAACGACCGCTCACTGCATGTTCATTGTCTTATTTTCTGAAGGCGGCACGCTCCTTGCGCTCACGAATGACATCATCAATGTGCTTTCGGAGGTATGGCTGGTCCTCTTGCTCGGTGGGCCAGCTCTCTCTTGGCAATCTCTTTCCCTTCATAGACAGATCGAAGGCGATCTTCAAACGTCTGTTTCTGGACTGGAGTGTCTCAGGGGCGAGTCTGGTCAGGGCAGCGTTGACGTCTGGGCTGTCCTTGATCAAATCGTCATAGTGGAGACCTGAAGAGATATGAGAATGTGAAGAGAAAAAAGTTTGGGGGACTCGCCATAAGATCTGTAGCCCGAGTAGTGACGGTATGTCTCAGCGGCCCGCTTCAATAATCCGTTGAACGCCATGTTGTTGCTCGGAAGATGAGGTCAGTCAAAAATATGATATCCCTCGTGTGATATCTCAACGGGGAACTTTGAGAGCAACCGAGCTCGGTCTTCTGTCTATAAAAGACTCATTCTATCCATTGCTACTATCTCTTCATCATTATGAAGAGGCTAGCTCTCTTTGCATCTGTCGACTGATCTGGAGGTCATCACTCTTCTCTCGGAAGAGGGCGCTCGCAAACTGTAACAATCACAAACTTCGTAATGGATCACAGGTAAATGGATTCAGACAACGGTTGTACCGTGCGTATACGTACAATGTGTGCGTTGTAGTGAAGCGATGACGTCATAATTAGCAATCGGCCCCCAGTTGCGGAAAGAGTCACATTTCGATCGAGATTCATCTTCAACACACATCAATGAGCGACCTTCTTTCCCAGATCGAGTCATCACACAAGTTAGTAGCTGATAAAGCCACATCGGCCAAGGTGTGATCGTTACGTAATCGCTCACATCTCCAACTCAAGCAGATCGACGATGAAAAACTGGAGAAATATGTGAACCACCTCGATCTGGGTGAGATACACTCTCTAATCATCCATCTGATTTCATCAAACAGCCGCATACAAAGACTCCACACGCCCACTACGATTCCCCCTCCGTTTTGATAACATCAGAGAAGAAGTCAACTTCCTCTCCCTCTTCAATCTCCTGTCATTCGGCTCTGGCTATCGAGCAGAACTTTACCGTTCCACACAGAGAGTAATCGTTTGATCCAACGAATCGATCTGAAAGAGAAACAGGGAGCCAGCGAGACCATCTTGTACGGTCTGTTGGGATTGCAGATCGGATCTCACCGATTAGACACGGAGTTTCTTCAGAACTTCCTCACCACAGACGTAGAGAAATACTTTGGAATACCACTCAACGTAGAGAAAGAGGTGATCGTCCATAATCACCTGATCGTCTGCGTCATCACACGACGTACCCCTTCTCGTGTGGACAGCACGAATGTTCAACATCTCGACACATACCGAGAATCGCACACCATCCATTGTGTTTGCATGTGTCTCACCGATCATGCAGATCCGACCCGCCATCATGACCGAAGTTCCTTCAGAGCTGAGACCTCTGGCCGAGATGATCTTGAAGGTAAATTCTCTTTGCATTTCACTCGTGAGATCACACGTTGAGACAATTCAGGTACTGAATAACACGGGCAACATCCTGCGCAATCGAGCCTACGAGGACTTTGGAAAATTTGTCATGGATCAACTTCCAGGTATGTCCTCACTCGAATTTCGATCATCATCTTCACATGATCAACACGCATCACGATCGATCATGGCACACCATCACCATCACGATCGATCATGGCACACCATCACCATCACGATCGTGACCGACGACAACAGAAGGCGACGGCAGTGCCTCCGATTTCATCACTAAGCTGGCCTCTGTCATCCCTTCTTTCGACGACAAGTCTAAATACGACACGGACATCATCTACTTCCACAAGAAGGTGACCTCTTCCTCTCTTCTCCTCCTCACCCCCTCAGACACAATCTCTCGCGTTGGATCTGTACCGCAGATTTGGAAAGGAAGATTCCAGGTTCAAATTCACAGATGCCGACAGATTATCTGCTCTTGCAGATAGTTCTCTCGCCGCCTCTCTTCGTAGGGTGAGCAACATCATGACATGATCATCGCGATCGACTGTCCAAGATGATCGCCATGAGCTGATCGTGATGATGTCTGATGAGATGACAGGAGGGCATCATCACATTGGACGATGCGCTGGCGAAAAAAATCGATGAAGGAAAGGAGATCAACACGTCGAGAGAAGAAGTCGAACTGAGAGCCGTGTCTTCCGTCGCATGCAAGGTGATGCAGATGATGAGGTGATGGACATCGACTGACAGAGTGATAGAGGGTCGGTGATAAACTGAGAGAAAGGTTTGGAGGAGAAGAAGACATCTTCTCAGGTGCCATCGTCAGCCATCACTTTCGATACGTGGGGAAGAACAAGGAGGGAGAGAGGCATCTGAACAAAGAGACGGTATTCTATTAAATAAAGGAAATGGTTACCTCTCTCGTCGATCTAGTCAACATTAAGCAACATCTTGTCAGATCGGGAATCACGAGAACCGATCCTTGGAATAGAAAAGAACGGAGGACTGGTCGTACATAGACGATGAACTTTGTGTGGGCGCGTGATGTGATCTGATGTGGTTCAAAAAATTGTGCAGGCACAGGATCGATCCACACATCAGCAGTTGATTACATGCAGGATGAATAACGATTGGTTCGCTCGATCCGATTTGAAGAACACAGCTCAAAAGGCGACGAAGCCCATTCTCTCGAGCTCTTCTCAATCTGTGAGCGAACAGTTAGAGGCCTCTCCCCTTTGGAATAGTCTGGCGAGAGAAGGATCATTAGACACAAAGGGAGGTGGCCAGCTCTTTGCCATCGATCCTGATCTTACATTGTTCACGTGGGATGGATTACATCTCTTCTCTGTCAATTTGAGAGAGGTTAAGAACGATTTGAAACACAGAGTAAAGGTGAGGAGGATAGCTGTGATCACATATCTTTCGGGTGGACTGATGTGATGTCCGCAGAGGTGGCAGCTCGTTTCAGATGATGAGAAAGAGGTATTGTATTCAAATTGATTCATTTATTCCTTCATCTCCAAAGAAGGGAGACTGATGTGTTACAGTCGCCCATCAATATGAAGTTTCCCGTGAGAGAAGTGTCTTTAAACTATTCTGGCTCTCTCATCGCCTTGGTTGGAAGGACAGAATGTTCCATCTCCCGAGTAGGAAAGAGAAGTATGTCCTCAGACGACAAGCTCAGGTATCTCCTCTGTTCTCAACCTCCCCATCTCTCGTTCAAGATCTCATGTCTAATCATCACCATCATCGAAACATCACCCATTGAAAGATCTCAGAACATTTCATCTGAAGACGTTCAACAAGGGAGACGTCGAGATCCTGCGCGTCCAGTGGCATCCCCTCAGCTCCCATCATCTGTGCATCCTCACATCCGATTCCATTCTCAGGTGAGCCTCGTGGTTTCATTTTTCTCACGCTCTTAGGATCTACAACGTCGACAGAGACGAAGAAGCAGAACAAGTCATACCTCTAGGGAAAACGACTGTGGCCTTCTCTTTCTGCAGATTCGCCGACCCATGGAGCTGCTTCTCCATCTTCTATCTCAGTGATAACGGCTTCATCAACCTCCTGTGTCCGGTCGTGCCTTACGATTGGTGAGGTTAAACCTTAAATCCAGCGTGCACGCTGAAATTTCGACTGAAATCGCGGTAGTGAGATCCCCGTGACTCTTTTGGGTGCTCTGGAGAAGGAGAGTTCAGAGAAGAACAAGTCACAGTGGTTGACATGGATAGAGAGTATCTCTACACCCACCCCAGACAATTCATCCTTTGTTACCACACGGAAACCACAGCAGGTAGATTCTCACTCCTTCAACATCACGAGCTGGATCACATTCTCTTCTCTCGCATCACAACACATCCATCTCATCGATGGACATCCATTCAGCGAATGGATGACACATGAGATATCCTCAGAACAGTTCTTATTTGAATTACAACATTGACGCGTTGTAGATCGTCCAACCCATGGTACAAGACATTTTGAACGCCAGTCATCAGTACTCGAGGGCAACGGGAGCCACCGACATCAACGTCTGCAGCGTCCACGGGCTCGTTGTAGTATCCCGAATCACACAGAACGGAAAGTTGGACACCTTCGTCAAGTTGGACCCCATCTCCCCCCAGTGGTTGGGAGAGAAGGTGAAATCTCACCGAAATTTCGTCGAAATGTCACTGAACGAAGGCAGAATTCGACCGACGGCCTGACGATGTACGAGCAGATCGATCTACAACTCCCAGAGGGTAATAATCCCAAGATGATGAGAGATTCCGCCTCACTCAACCTCCTCTACGTCTGTCACGGGTGAGTCACACTCTTTCACTATCGTTCGTTCACTGAATCGATGTGTCGTTCGTTCACTGAATCGATCGACAGTGCAGGCATACACCAGATCGATCTCGTGTGGTTACCCTCCCTGTTGGACGAGAGCGGAAAATCCGATGAAAACTCGTCGAGAGTGAAGATGCTGTACCGATCCATGAGTGACCGCGAGGGCGATGCCGCTCACCTCCTCGGGGTTTCTGTGGTGAACGAGCCGCTGTTAGGCAACATCCTTTTGCTCCTCACCAAAGGTGAGACGTTATGATATCTCACGACATGGTGATGTGATCGTCCGTGTCATCACGATCGTGATCGTCTCGATGATCATGGCGATCCGAAAGACATCCCATCGTGATGATGGTGTGATGAGAAGATGTCGATGGAAGATAACCTCACACCTACGATATACAAAGTAGTAACCGAAGAACAGATAGAAGATGCAAAGTCATCGACATGCAGCCCACCTTGGCCACGGTGATGAACAAGTTCAAGATTGCAGAACAACCACAGAAGATGCTGAGTGGACTTTCTGATCCAGAGACATTGTCCATATCCAATTTGAGGCATATCGAAGAGACATCGTACGAACTACAACAGCGTTATGCAAAGTGGCTGTTACGTCTTCAGCTGGAGATCGTTCAACGGTGACTATTTTATTCTATTTTATCCTATTCCACTCTATTTCTTCTGTTTTAATCTATTTTATTCGATCGACTCGTCTGATGTATCGCAGCCTGTCTCAATTGAATGAGACGAAGAGAGAGCAAGAGGAGAGAGAAGAGGAGCTGAAGGAGAAGACAGAAGAGTTGAAATCTTCACGGGAGCTGTTCGATTACAGAGTGAAGGCAGCGGTAGAGATGCAGAGACAATTAGAGGAGAGGATGAAGTTGGTATCAGAGCACGTGAGGAGACAGAAGAAACAGCTGTCGTCGGCAGAGAGAGACTTTTTCAGTGAAGTCAGAAAGACACAGAATCAACATCTGAAGACGTACACGTCACAACTGAAACAGGTGCATCCTCATCCTCCATCTTGTCCATCATCATCATCACCTCTCTGATCATGAAAGGTCGAAGAACTATTGAGAGAGACGAAATTGAGGAAAGAAGAACCAATCAAGACACAGCTGACCAAGAAGCAACTCGAGAACATCCACAGCGCTCTACAAGAGCAGTATCCTCTCTCTTCTCTTCTTCCTATCCTTCTTCTTCCTTCACTCGATACAGAACGAAGTTGTTGGCTTCGACTCAAGAGAGAAGTAAACTCTTGGAGAGATCACTCGACGAAGACTTTAGAAAATAAATGAATCGATCCACATGACGTTCGTTATCTCATCACACTATATCAGCTCATCCACACAAAGAGATGAAAGATAACGATAGAAACAAAGAGAATAAGCAACAAGAGAGACAGTGACAAGATAGAGACAAAGAGGAGTAAGCGTTTCAATCTCAACTATATTCGATGCATGGTTTAGTCGACCTCCTCCATCTTGCTTCCCTCGGTATCTTCCTCGAGAGCGGGCAGGTCGTCATCACCTCCAGCAGCGGCGGCCGCCGTCTCCTCCGTGTCGTCCTCCTCCAGTGACAGACCCAGCTTGATCATGCGGTTGATTCTCTGCGTGAACGTGGAAGGATCCTCCAGGGAGAAACCAGAAGACAGGAGGGAAGACTCGAACAAGAGGTAGACGAGGTCCTTCAGGGTCTTGTCGTTCTTGTCTGCGTCGGCCTTCTTCTTCAGCTCGACTATGATGCCGTTGTAAGGGTTGATCTCCAGGGTCTTCTTCGAGGTCATGTAAGAGGACATGCCGGGGTCTCTCAGTGCTTGTGCCTTCATGATTCTCTCCATGTTGGCGGACCATCCGTACTCTCCGGTGACGAGCACGCAGGGAGACTTTACGAGGTGGTCGGACACTTGGACCTTCTCTACCTTGTCGCCGAGGATGTCCTTGATGACCTTGGTGAGGGGCTCGAAGCTGGCCTTGACTTCCTCAAACTTCTTCTTCTCGTCTTCGGTCTCGTCGAGGGTGAGTCCCTCCTTGGTGATGGCGACAAACTTCTTGCCGTCAAAGTCCTTGAGCTGCTGCATGGCGTACTCGTCGATGGGGTCTGTCATCATGAGGACCTCGAGGTTCTTCGCCTTGAGCTTCTCCATGAAGGGGGAGTTGTTCACGGCCTGCTTGGACTCTCCTGTGATGTAGTAGATGCTCTTCTGTCCCTCCTTCATGCGAGAGACGTAGTCCTTCAGGGAGGTGAGGTCCTCTCCAGACTTGGTCGAGTGGTATCTCAACAGCTCGGCCAGCTTGGTGCGGTTCTGCTGGTCCTCGTGGATGCCCAACTTGAGGTTCTTGGCGAAGCCCTCGTAAAACTTCTTGTAGTCCTCCTTGTTGTCGGCCAGCTCGGTGAACAGGTCGATGCACTTCTTGACCAAGTTCTTGCGGATGACCTTGAGGATCTTGTTCTGCTGGAGGGTCTCACGAGAGATGTTGAGGGGGAGATCTTCAGAGTCAACGACTCCACGGACAAAGTTGAGCCACTCGGGGATGAGATCCTTGCAGTCGTCCATGATGAAGACACGGCGGACGTACAGCTTGATGTTGTTTCTCTTCTTCTTGGACTCGAACATGTCGAAGGGTGGGCGAGAGGGGATGAATAGGAGGGCGGTGAACTCGAGTTGTCCCTCCACGACAAAGTGCTTGACGGCCAGATGCTGCTCCCAGTCGTTGGTGAGGGCCTTGTAGAAGGCTGCGTACTCCTCCTTGGTGACGTCCTTGGCGTTCTTGGTCCACAGAGGCTTGGTCTTGTTCAGAACGTCCCACTCGTGGGTGATCTCCTTGACCTTCTTCTTCTCCTTCTTCTTCTCCTCCTCGTCTTCGTTGACCTGATGGACGTGAGAATGGTGAAGAGATGATGGAAATATGATGATTCACCTCCTCGACCTTGGCCTTTCCTTCCTCTTCTTCCTTCTCTTCCTCATCGTCCTCGACCTCCTTCTCGGTCTCCTTGGTGACGTACAGGTTGATGGGGTAGTTGATGAACTCAGAGTGCTTCTTGACGATGTCCTTGATCTTCTTCTCCTCGAGGTAGTCGAGCTGGTCGTCCTTGAGGTAGAGGATGATCTTGGTTCCACGGTTCAATCTCTCTCCGGTGGTGTCGTGTGTGATGGTGAACTCTCCTCCAGCAGAAGACTCCCAGATGTACTGATCGTCATCGTTGTGCTTGGAGATAACCTTGACTTGATCGGCGACGAGGTAAGCAGAGTAGAAACCAACTCCAAACTGTCCAATCATGGAAATGTCGGCTCCGGCAGAGAGGGCCTCCATAAAGTTCTTCGTTCCAGAGCGGGCGATGGTTCCCAAGTTGTTGATCAGATCGGCCTTGGTCATACCCAGACCGGTATCTTGGATGGTGAGGGTCTTGTTCTCCTTGTCAGGGATGAGGTTGATCTTCAGCTCTGGCTCGGCATCGAGGACGGACTTCTCAGTCAGAGATTGGAATCTGACCTTATCGATGGCGTCGGAGGCGTTAGAGATAAGCTCTCTGAGAAAGACCTCCTTGTTGGAGTAGAAGGTGTTGATGATCAGGGAGAGAAGTTGGTTGATCTCAGCCTGAAAAGCAAACTTCTCGACCTCCTGGGGTTGTGTAGAGTCGCTCATGTTTACGTGAGTTGTGGTTAAAGCTTTCGCTCTTGAGTAGAAATGGTCACACGTGTCTCACATTCTTCTGCTTATCCTTCTTCTCAATATATGAATTCTCATCGAGTTCTCCAATTAAATTATCACTTTGGGCACCGTCAGCACTGCCACGCAGGACGGAGACTTCTATAAATGGTCTCTCTTGTCTGTGGACGTTCGTGTCGTGAGGTGGAGAGTGTGTGGGCATGAGATGAATGTTTGGAAGTCGAAAGCGGATGACGTTTGTAACTGGGGCATCTTTTCGCGATCACATCAGTTGCAACATGAGCTTCGATCTGCACAGTCACGGTAACATTCACGAGATAGTCACTCGTCACATCTCCCTCTTGTGGAACGTGGTATTCGAGAAGAAAGTCATCGAAGGACAAGCATCATTCACCGGAGAGGCCCTCGTCGATGGAGTGTCCACTTTTGTCTTCGATTCCAAGGATTTAGACATCCACTCTGCCGCCGATTCCAACGGAGAGTCGCTGAAGGTAGGATATCAAATCATACACAGTGCAGATGTTCACATTTTGTCATCCAGTTCACTTTGGACGCTTACCACGAAGTTTTCGGACACGCTCTTACCGTTCAACTTGGATCACCTCTGAAGAAGGGAGATAAGGTATCGTGATACGTCATCCATTCCATCTGAACCCCCACAGGTGACCATCAGCGTCAAATACAGCAGCAGACCCACCAGCTCTGCCATCCAGTGGCTCAGCCCCGAGTGAGTCCCATCTATGATTTCACCTTCTCACTCCCTCCAGACAAACCGCAGACAAGAAGCACCCTTACCTCTTCACCCAATGCCAAGCCATCCACGCTCGTACCATGTTACCCTGCCAGGTGACATTCCATTCGTCTCCAATTTCCATCATCATCTGATCTCACACAGGATGCACCCTCTGTCAAGGCGACATACGAGGCATCGGTCACCGTCCCTAAAGCCCTCACTGCCGTCATGAGCGCCGTGAACAGCCAAGATGATACCATCCACGGAGACCTCCGAACCTTCTTCTTCATCCAGAAGATCCCCACCAGCGTGAGAAGGAGAGAAACGTATCGAGAGAAATTAAAAGAGGAGACAGAGCTACCTCATCGCCCTCGGTGTGGGTGATCTCGTGTCGAAGGACATTGGACCCAGGACTCGCGTGTGGTCTGAGCCCTCCTTCGTGGAGAGGGGTGCTTACGAGTTTGCCGAAACCGAAGAGTTCATCCAGGTGACTCATACCTTCCTCGTGGAAAGACATGATGATGATGATCGCTATGATGATGATGATCTCGATGATGATCTTGATGATGATCACACGATAACACGCGATAGGTGGCAGAGAAGCATCTGGGACCTTACGTCTGGGGCCGATACGGTATCTCATTCACTCATCCTTCATCTCACCTCCACAGACATCCTCCTCTTACCTCCCTCCTTCCCCTACGGAGGTATGGAGAACCCCTGCCTCACTTTCGTCACCCCCACCCTCTTGGCGGGAGACCGCTCCCTCGCCGATGTCGTGGCCCACGAGATCTCTCACAGGTGAGTGTCACCTGTCACATGTCATGCACGTCAGATTGACACGATGGCTACAGCTGGTCCGGTAATTACGTGACCAACAAGACGTGGGAGCATTTCTGGCTGAACGAAGGGTGGACCGTCTACAACGAGAGAATCATCCACGGAGCTCTCCACGGAGAGAAGGAGAGGCATTTCAAGGCCCTACAGGGTGGGCGAAATTTCGTCGAGTTTTCTTGACGTAGGTAGGTCTGAAGGCTCTGGATGATTCCATCGAGATGTTTGGAAAGGAGAGCCCACACACTGCCCTCTACCAAAAGTGAGATGTCATCAGCGTATGTCTCACTCACTCTTCTCAGGTTAGATGGAATCGACCCTGATGATGTGAGTTTCATTCTGATGCGATCCCTCGCACGATCGTCATGACACCATCAACACCGTCATGACATGATCTTCATCACCATCATGACACCATCTCAGGCTTTCTCTTCGGTCCCATACGAGAAGGGATTCAACTTTCTCTTCTACTTGGAGACACTCGTTGGAGGCTTAGAGCCCTTCTTGGCCTTCGCTCGTGTCTATCTCGACAAGTTCAAGTTCTCCACCGTCACCACCGAACAATTCAAGGAGCTATTTTTGGAGCACTTTGAAGGAAAGGTGGAGAAAGCGAAGCTCGATTCCATCGATTGGGAGAAGTGGCTGTACGCTCCCGGTGAGAGGAGGTCTATTTATAGATCACGTGACGTGGTGCAGGTGACTTACCCGTACCCCCCAAATTCGACGAGAGCATCGCTCGTGCTTCCATCGATCTGGGAGACAGGTGATGATCATGAGTTGCATCATGGAGTCGATGATAAACTCATCATGAATCTCATCGAGCTCATCACGAGTACATCGATCGATATAGAGGCTGAAAATAGATGCAGGTGGTTAGAGAAGGGAGAGGGCCAGGCGAGCGACATTGCCGGCTGGAACGCAGGCCAGATCTGTCTATTTTTAGACACCATCATCACCTCCCCCAAATCTCTCTCCACAGAGACCGCCGAGAAGATGGACAAGGCCTACAACGTGAGGAAATCTTTTATTTCATTTTATTTCGTCTCAACCTCGATTCACATCTATTGGATAAAGAGTTTGGACAATGGGATTAACATACAACAGTTGAACGCCTCAAAGAACGCCGAAGTTCGATTCAGATGGTACACCATTGGAATCAAGGCAGAGTACGAGCCAGTATTCGAGAAGGCAGCCGGCTTTTTAGTCGAGCAGGGAAGAATGAAATACGTCAGACCTCTCTACAGGTGATGAGCGTCATCATCATGATGAGATGGAGGAGACTGAAAGGAGAAACAGGACTCTGAAGAAGAGCCAGAAGGGAAGCGAACTGGCTGTTAAGACGTTCAAGGAGCATGGACAGCTGTACCACTCGATCGCTGCCAAGATGATTGCCAAGGATCTCGGTCTATAGACAAATAAACTTTGTCAGGTTGTGATCGTTGCATGATGAGTGACGTCATCACATGATCGTGCGAAAGTTCGATGGGACATGAAGAATGGTTGAGAAGAGTGAATGCTCTGTTTCTTTATCTTCATCGATCAGAACATGGAGGTGTAAGCCCATGTCAACAGGTACATCCCTCCAGCGACGACATAAGAGATGAGATCGATCCTCAATATTCCTCCGATGCTGCGTCGATCAGATCACACGGGCTCATCATGGACGTTTCACCTTCCCCTCGTTCCGATCCCAGCGCAAGACATCATGAGGCCAAGACCGGCCAAAGCATAGACCACTGGACGCGGTGATCTCTTTCTTTCCGTGTAACAGCGGTGGGCGATGAGACCTGCACCTATGGTACCTGTGACTCCCGCCAACATCTCTTGAATTGGAAATGGGATGTATAGACTGGCTCCGATAGAGCCTAACACTGCGAGAGCGGTAGACCAAAGAGCGACATTGGTCAGATCTGAGCAGTGGACAGTGAGATACACGACACATCATATCGTCTTGAGTACCTCCTGGATAATGGAAAGCCAAACCATAGACGAGGCAACTAGAGAGTGTGCTAACATCAGTGAAGACATTGTGAATGATCTTTACGGGACCGTGGATGCCTGCGAATCGTAGGGCACCCGCACCCGCCGTAATCGCTCCGATTGCACAGGCAGTCGCTGCGATGTGCTTTCCACTCTTTCTACCTGAGAAGATTAGCTGAAGACGCACACACATGTCCATACCTGGTCTCAGATTGGCTCGAAATCTATTTTGAAGAAGTCTTCTTCCACAATCAACGGAAACAGCAAGTAGAACTAGATCCGCAAAAGAGGTGGACAGACCACCCTCAGACATATCCATGTTGCCTCCTACAATTTGAACTTCTCAAATACGAATCAATAAGGTCTAGGTGCACCTGAAAACTCCTTTTCAAACGACAAACCCAGAACACCACATCATCAGATCGATGCATTCGTCTTCCATCACCACCTTCATTCTAACCCAAGAAAAGGAGAAGAAGGAAGACGCGTCCCGATAAGAGATCTAACACAAAGAAGCACCAGGAAGAGGAGCGCGAACACCTTTCGCCCTCCCTCCTCTTCGTTTCACCGCATTGCTCCTGTCGGACTCTTTTTTTCCACCTTGGGGAACATCTTCAAAGGCTGCGAATTCAACTTGAATTTTGTAGAATCCGGCAGCTGCGGTTGTTATCGTGATGAAGCGTGGTAGAGAACGTGAATGGTCCGACTGGGAAGCGAAAGGAAGAAAGATACACATGTCAGGCAGGACCTGCCCTCCCACCTGTAGAAGTCGAGGAGAGCGATCACTATCTTTAACGTCTGAGCGGAAGAGCACCTCATAGGTGTTCTATAGAGGAGGAGCACTCTTATACATACAACCGATCACCAACAGCAATCAGGCAGTGCGCCAGAGATCTAGAGGGATCATTTTCAATCACACAGAGCCTCTACTATAGACATCATGACAACACTTCTCAGCCGCTTCGATTTCATCTGCTTCGATTGGAAGGGCACATTGGAAGGAAAGGGAGGAAACAAACATGCCAGAGAACAGAAGGCCCTGGACACCGTCAAGAAAGAGATCTCCCCACTTGGACACGACCCAATC
Organism: Planoprotostelium fungivorum; assembly: GCA_003024175.1. Lineage (NCBI taxonomy): Eukaryota > Evosea > Variosea > Cavosteliida > Cavosteliaceae > Planoprotostelium > Planoprotostelium fungivorum. The sequence continues at coordinate 79,232 of MDYQ01000117.1, forward strand.
ATGTTCGAGAATATCTACCGACAGAAGAAGAGAGAGCAGAAAGAGAGAGAAGAGAAGACGCACGCCACCTTCACTGTTAAGGAACTCCTCGAGAGTGTCCTCGACGCCGCACACATTTCCTCAGACATCACGCGGAATCGAGTCATCAACACGTTCATCCGCCAGTACATGTCTTTGGAGAACTCCAACGCCACCAAGATGCTTCCCGGCTGGAAGAAGATCCTTCGTCTCATCCAGAACAACAACGTTCCACTCTGCCTCCTCCGTAATTCGACACTCACAGGCCCCGAATTCCAAAAGAAGATCGATTCTGTCGGCGCTGGCGAGTTCTTCACCTGGGACACCAACATCATCTTGTCTGGAGAGACCGGATTTCAGAAGCCTCACCCCTCCGTCTTTCGAGCCGCCGTTCAAAAGTGTTTCCCCGACGGAGAAGAGCCCAGCCGTGTTCTCTTCATTGGAAATGAGACAGAGGCCGACGTGATTGGATCGAACAACATGGGCTGGACGTCGGTTCTCATCCGAACGACCGAGAAGTCTTCGAACGGAAAAGCCGATTACGAGATCGACAACTTGATGGAGCTGAAGGACATCATCTTTATGGAGGATGACTCTTCAGAGTACACCAGTGACGATAGTTCGGACTGGAATTCGTCTGAGGACGATGAATAGAGTTTTTTGATTGTATTTTAACCTCTCTTCCTCTCTTGTATGATCATCTCACGTTGAGTCGGATCGACACCAATCATCCTTTTCTCGATCAACGTCAGATGTGACACCGTGTGAGAACTGTACTTCGTTTTATGTAGATGACTACACACCATCATCTGGTGATGAGACAATGTGATCATCTTCATCTTTCACCACACACTCATGTTGATCATCACGATCGTCCACTCTCGTCATGATACATCGACACTTTAATCGTACATATTCCTCTTCAAGTGAGACATCTCCCTCAACACCAACCTCACGATGTTCGCCAATAATGCCATGTGGATCCAGATGATGGGAGACAAGATGACAACGGTGAAATTAAAGCTCAAGAAGGTCAAAGCCAACACGAGAAGGAAACCGAGAAGCTGGAACCGCTTTCAATTCTTCCATCTCTCGGATGATGATCGACGCGTCACCTGCACGATGAAGAGGGCGATGGAGGCTTTCGATTTTAAGAGGTAGCCGTGGATGCATCTCCTGCCGGTCATACCGCCGGGTGTCAAGAGAAATTTGAATCCCGTCTTCTTTGCATCACCGATCTGTTGTGACGATCACCATGATGAGACTTTTCATCATGAAACTCACCAGTCGAGAATATTCCAAGAAGTGGTCGCGATTTACGGTTCTGCCCGACAGAGCCACAGCAGGTATGAAACAAACGAGACCGCTGACGAGAGTGACAAAGGCAGACTATAGACGTCATCATGAGTCATCGTCGTCCTCTATAAACTCTCACCTCCCAGTTGGTCCAAACTTGTCCGTTGACGAGGATCGTGTGGAGGAATACGGTACCCCAATTTCCCTCTCCGTCGAGTGGCCCGAAGGACTGGGGGGAGGTCAGGAGTGGCTGGTTGTAGACGGACGTGACTTCACCTCGGGTAAGACGAGCAGCCAGAAGATGGAGAGAGTTAAGAGGGTGAAGCTGGATCTTGGTATCTGAGAGTATCGATAGACGGTCACCTGTTCGTGTGTCAGACGTCATTTTCTCTCTTCACGGCGAGGAGCGTGGAAGATTCTGCCAAGAGGGAGAAGAATTTTCTGTGAGATTTCTCACCTCGAGCTGCCAAGTTAAGAGACCCGATGGAGGTGAGATGCAGTTCCTGTGGTCAGCAGCTACAGCGTCTTCAAATTCGATCATTTCTCTGATCTATAGGATGTCACGTGACCAGAAATTTCATCAAAATTTCATCAAAAAATTTCACCTTCTGTTCCCATTGATCACGGCGGCCTGCCTCACGTCAGAAATTTCCGAGAGATCTCGGACACTCACCGGAGTAATCTAAATATAGAACCCAGAAGCGGGGACCGAGGAGGAAGAAGAAGAGAATAAATAACAATAAAAGGATGGAGATGACGTAGAGGAGCTCTGATGCATAGATGTGACCCAACCACAAGATCGGTGATGTCGTTGTGATACGTGCGCCGGTACCATCGAGGGAGAATTGACTCGAAAACTCTTTGACATTTCCATCCGAGTCTATATAGGATGTCATCATGATGACGACACGATGATGATAATGACACGATGATGATGATCATCGTCATCGTGTCGATGATGATGATCATCATCATCGTGTCGATGAGATATGTGATCGTCACCTGTCGTGACGATACGTAATCGATGCAACTTTTCCTCGTAATCCAATGGATTCCACGGAACCGTCCACAGATGCTTCTCCCCCGTGTAACTGTCCCTCTCATCAAAACTCTGAGGAGGAGAGAGACGTTCACACCTGAGATTACCGAGGATGACGTCATCAATGAAAGCTTGTGCCGTGATACTAGAAGGAGTGGGAGTAATGATGATGACTCTCACGTGACTACTCTTTCTCATTCGATCCAAAGGTTCGAGGTCAGATAAGAATCTACAACTCACATGAGAAGGAATGAACCAATGGAATGAACGAGTAGAATGAACGAGTAGAATGAACGAGTAGAATGAACGGAGGAGATCGTAGGTCACCTGGCGTCTTTGGGATTGGTGACCATGACGATGGGAAATTGGTCGAGTTGTACGTCTACAAAGTTGTAGATGGAGTGATCCAGGGCCATCAGTCTGAACATTCTCTTCATCTTGAAGTCGGCCAACTCTAGCTCCCAAAATCTTTATTCCATTCAGAAGATGACAGTTTGTATATCATATGAATATAATATAATATAACATTATGAATAAAATCACATGAGAATATAAAACAATCAGTCACCCATTCTGCCTGTCGTAATAATTTCTCTGGTGCACGTGACCGCACAGCATGGCTAAGAAGGGAAATTTCTCTGAGATCTCCACGAGATTCAACGAATCTCCCGATGCCTTCAAATGTCTCGCGGTGGCAAACTGTTTTCTATCAATGAGATAGCAATCTACAACGCAAACTATTTCAATATCGATGTATTCCTATTTCTATCTATCACAGTGATAAACCGTTATTCTTGTCGTCACTGATAAGAAGAAATGTGAACACGTGACACTCACCACTGGATAGTGACCCATGATGATCGTCTGATTGATTGTGCCTCTACCCTCCTCTAATCTCTCCTTCAGCAGTCTCCCCCCTTCTACTCCCAGGTAGCCCCACAGATCTGACAGTGCAGACAATCCAGTGGGAGGTGTCATATCTACCGAGAGGAACTGAAAGGTGGAGGTGGGGGTAGAATAACGAAAGTCAACGACGACGGTCTGTGAATCGCTGCCGTGGATCGTGAAATGAATCTGAGTTGCATGAGTCACCGACATCGACACATCACATCGTGGATCACATCGATCACGATCGGAGAGGGGAAGATCTTGTGGGGAGGATATTTTGAGGTTTTGAATGGAAGAGACTCACTTGATCGCGATGAGTGGACGTCGCATTAGATTGAGAGCCGAACACGGCGTATTGGTTGTACAGATTACGAGGCGAGGTCCAAGGGCCCACACCGTACGAATCGTGGTTACCTCTGATGTCTAACCAGAAACTCCTGTCAAACATCCCATTCTCCTGAACATCATATCATCAGGAGACATTCGATCGTTGGACCAACGCACCGTGAGCGCGTTCTTGTACGTGATCCAGTCTTCTTCTTGTTGTGTCCATTTGAGTTTGTTCTTCTGTCCATCTGTGATGTCACCGGTGTGAAGGACGAAGGCTGGTTGGATGATGTCCTTAAACTGTGAAATTTTGAGAGGTGATCTCGATGGTACGCGAGGTGGACTGCTCACGTGATGGAGAAGCAGGTGGAAATCTGATGTTCTGTCGTGCTCAAGGTGGGTAAGATGAGTGTCGCTCACTTGTGCGAACAATAAAAGCTCCTCCGTAGAGGTCCCCATGATGTAGCTAGTCAACGTCAGAGATAACATATAGCCATCACATGTACTCACGAGTCATTGGGAATTGGCCTCACATCTGTGTCAAATGCACCGGTCGAACGACTTGCATATATCCCAAGAAATACACACACGACGATAATGAACACGATTGTCCCCCGAAGATGGTGTCGAACCCAGCTGTGTAGATACGATTTCAAGAGCTGCGAGAGAGCTCTAACGTCGACCATGATGTTGTTCGCGTTGATGTGTGGGTTGTTTCTCTCTTCGCCGATTTCCGTCTCCGAAGTCAAAAATCGGACCTTCTCTCTATTTATTACCCGTGAGGCCTCATGATCACGTCAGCGTGGCAGTGGTAGCATCTCATCTATGCGGTATCTTTAAGCTCTTCGCCTTTCGAATTGTGGACTGATCAGTCTTGATCAACCACCGCGGGTGAGTTTAGGGCAATTATACAACCGGGCAATGCGATATTGACAGGGACTTTTCATCCACAGATGGACAGGATCCATCGTGAGCATTCCACGGGAGACGTCCAACGGATGCATCTTTTAGTTCGTCAGTTTTGTCATAATATCATGGTTTTCTACGGGTGGTTTCCCTTCAAGAGGTTAGAAGAGCATTTTCCACATCAATCGAGGCAGAACTGGAGCGCACAGATCGAGGTGATTAGACCATCACGTATCCCAACCTCACGATCTCAGACGTCTGTGGAAGGAATGGATGGTCTGATGCAACTCAATCAGTTGATCAAAGAGAGAAATGCCTATGCACACGAGCCACTCTCCAGCGTCAACGAATTGATCGAAGCCATAGAGAATCAGGAAGAGACAGACAGAGTAATCCTCAGAGGATGGTTCAGGAGAGTCTGCATGGTCAGTGGTCACCAGTTACTCGCATCCATCGTCTCACATCTTGCAGAAAGATACACCGTCGATACAAGTTCAAGAGTTGGGTGTAGATACCATTCCCAAGGTGAGCCAATAGACATCCTTCATCACCTCATACAACCGCAGCTGCCCATCGACATCTCCTTTGAAGAGCTGATGAAAAAACTCTGGGGTCACACCCGACAACCTGATTGGACCGAATGGACGACGAACTGGGTGCGTTGGGCCACCCACAAAGAAGCGGAAGAATTGAAGAGGTTGTATCACGTGGATGATCTCGATGCCGTTCCCGAGATGAGGTGCATCCGTCGATCGAAAATGATCTCATCTCCATCAGATTAGCCGTCACTCATTCGCTCCACGTCGATCAACTGCGAGCCACCGTGGAACATCTCCAAGGACTCGTCGATCACATCGAGTCGGAGCGGACCGATCTTCAGATAAAACTCTTTCAATCTCAAAAGGAGAACATAAACCTCCACCATCGGATCATCGAGACTGAGATGACAAACACATGTCTTCAGTTCAAGATGAGATGCATGGAAGAGAGACAAAGAGTAAGAAGGATAGAGGATGAATGGAGTGAAACCATGCAGGGAGTCTATAAGAAGAGGAAGGTAGCAGTCGCTGAGGAGTTGATCGTGGAGGCGTACATGATCCCAGCATCACAAATAAGTAAATATGATGGCATGATTGAACCAAATAATCTTGTGCCTGGGTCTGATCTTACATTTATAGATGAACAAGATACGTCTTTGTGATGATGGTCACACGTGTCGATCCACCACACCGTCGGCCCTTCTACAGATATATAGTTGTGCCAACGCTTATGAATAGATTAGAAATGTAGAAGGGGTACCCTCTTTTGATTCCGTCGTGTCAGTCTTTCATCATCAGTGTATTACCGGAGTTGAGGGTTTCGCAGAATTCAACCAACACAAACCCCACAGTAGCAGTGGTGGAACGTCCGCGTACATCTACCAATAACAACAACGGCCCTGCCCATGGAACTGGGGGACGAGAGGATCGTAACGGTAGAAGAGATGATAGGGATCATCCACGCAACAATAGAAGGAACAATGACAACCGACGGAACGATCGCAACGACAGAAACAATGCTTCCAAAGGTCGTAGACCCATGGGCACTCCAAC
>MDYQ01000118.1:0-86900 GCA_003024175.1 Planoprotostelium fungivorum
TCTCGGTTGTACGGCTGGTCGTATGACATCTTTAGCACTTCTCTTCACGTATCTTCCCTGCAGATTGAAGTCCGTCTCTTTCATTCTGGGTTGTTGCTTGTTGGATGTTCTATCGTGTGTCGTCCTCAAAAATGCGACCTCATAATCGGTCGGTAGTCCATTCAAATGGATATTTTCGTACCTTCACGTCGTCACCATTTGAGACAAATCACATCTCTGCGATGATTGCATCTGGCGATGTTGCAACTCACTTGCTAGAATCGAACCATTTGTCATCCTTCGTGGTCTTCCCCTTCGATTTGGTCAATTTCGGCGGTGCGGACTCCTGTTGTGGCGTGATGTTGAATGACGCTTTTCTCTGCGTCTTCAGCTTCAGTGAACCCAATTGAAGGTGAGTGTCTTCCAATGATTGATGTAATTTCAACAGTTCGACGGGCTCTAAAGCCGTCATCGTCCCTCTTCGAGCGCGATTCAGTAATTTGCGCCTAACGGGTGCGGAAAATTGAGTTTCGCGCCAAAATGTTCCTTTCAAAAAATCCACATTCTTCGAGATGACCGATCTCGGTCAGTCCAACTTCTTAAACGTGCAATCGCCAGAGTTCTATCCGTCACAGCTCGTGACGCCCAATAACCCTTACGGTTGGTCTGCCCCTGAGGTTTGGTTCAGAGAGTATGGAAATCACTACTCAAATGAGGAGCCATTATACCAACACGACCCGTTCAGCTATGCTCAGCCACCAGTAGTGCCCTCGGTCAACAGCTTCTCGGCCGTTTCTTCATTCTACTTCCAGCAGCTGCAGGGAAAGTTCTCTGAGCAGACTCCATCTACCCCCGAACAAGTCCCAGCCGCTCCAAAAGAGGACAAGTCCATCCCTTTTGTCAGGAACATTATCAATCGAGAGGTATGATTTCGAAATCATTTTCCCGCGCATTCTCACACATTCGACAGAATGAGAGACCATTACAATACGAGGGAGAGTCGAACTCACGCATTGCCGCCAAACAGCTCTTGGAGCGCGCCGAAGATGCCAAGAGAGCCAATGATCTCGATCTCGCCGGATCTTACTATCGTAAAGCTCTCCGCGAGTGTCCATGGATGTGGCAGGGATGGTTGGACTACGCTAAGATGGAAGAAGAGTTTGGCAAGGTCAATCGATGCCAAGAGATCCTCCTCTGTGGTCTGACCTACTGTCCATACAACGAGCCCCTTCTCATGAGAGCCATGAAGTTGGAAGAGAAGATTGGCAACCTCACGAAAGCCAGATCTCTCCTCGCTAGGTGATGCATCGTCCATCCATCGACACCTCTGACACGAACATCAGATTAGAGGACGTCTCGCCGGAGAAGGGATGGAGGATGATGTTAGAAGGTGCCGAACTCGAAGCGAGGAACGGAGAGACACAAGTGGCCAGGAGGATATACAAGTACCTCATGACTAACGTGCCCAACTATGGAAACGTCTTTCAAGAAGCATGCCTCTTGGAAGAGAGATGCAATCACATCGATCGCGCCATCACGCTCGCTCGCAGGGGCATCGCCGGTGAGCCCACACGATGCATCTCCATCTTCCATCTCATTCCATCTGCAGGTAATCCCAAATATGGACCCCTTCACATCACTCTCATCCGTCTCCTCCAAAAGTCATCGATGGACCATCACGATCTCGGCATCGCCCGCGATGCCATCTTGTCCGCCGTTCGTAGCGTCCCGAAAGAACTTCGCTGGAAGATTCATCTAGAGGAGGCACAGCTCGAGGAGCGTGCGGGCAATTTAGAGTTGGCAAGGAGGGCTTACGTTCGTTCCGTCAATGTCTGTCCCAACAATCTCGTCTACAAGGTGTGGCTGAGTGGAGCGAAGACTGAGATGAGGCTGTCCCCCGGGAGAGGTGGCATCAGCGACAACCCCACGGCCATCAAGCTCCTCAATCGCAGTTTAGAAGACGTTCCACACAGGAAGAAGGCTCAAGTCTTATTGGACTGGGCCCGGATGGAACAGGTGCGTCGCATCATCTTCCATCGTGATGATGATGCTGATGGCGGTGCAGGTGTTCCAGTGCATGAAGTCAGCGAGGGACATTCTGACTCGCGCGAGAGAAGAGAACCCCAACGAGTGGAAATTATACTTGGAAGCCATCCTCTTGGAGACCAGATGCCACAACATCAAGGAGGCCATCAAGCTCGCCCACGAGGCTTTAGAGGTGGGAGATGATGTCGTCGATCGTGATGATGATGGATATCAGATTCACGTGGGGACCGGAAGACTGTGGCAGGTTCTCGTCGGACTCTACAAGGAAATCGGAGAGGAAGCTCAGTGGAAGACATTCCAGGAGGCCGTTCTACAGGTACCGTCAAATTCTTCATCCACATCACATGCAGACGATCTCCGCATCACGTTCCACACCTGCATCATCATCGTTTCCATCATCGTCTTTGACATCATCTCCTCCGTCTCACTCTCTTCCAGGTGCCCAAATCTGGTGAAGTGTGGTGCGAAGGCGCTCGCATCCTGATGAGCAAGGGCGACTACGCCGAGGCCAGGAGGTATCTCGAGTTCTCTCTCTTCTTCACGCCTCAGTATGGTGACTCCTTCCTCGAATATCTCAGACTCGAACTACTCGAAAACGGCCCCAACGTTGACCTCTCCACCCTGGAGAGGGTGAGCCACCATCCAAAATTCACGCTGACGCGATCAGATGTGCTGCAACGCCGAGCCCAACTATGGTGCTCTGTGGTTGTACTGCAAAGACGGACCTCTCACGAGTGCACAAGAGGCCTTCCAGAAGGGAAGACGCATGATGACAGATTACATCACGTCGCATGAGGCGCACATGCCGCAGGCCTTTGTTAGCTGTGGACCTGTAGAGAGAGTCGTCCTCCCCTTGGATTGTCTCGGTCAGCACGACACGAGACACTTGAGCATCGATGATCAGTGGCATCACATCTTTGGCTATCAGTGAACAGTGTATGAGATAGCATCAAGGAAGAGGATTCCTTGCAATACAGATTTCATTCAAGATTGTCTCATAGATTGTTGTAATTTCCCTCCATTGCAGATTGAATGGTCTGGCGTAAGACATCGACGTAGGTGAAAATCTCGGCGACTCGGTAGCTGTTGCGAGCGTTCTCGTTGGCTTTGACTCCGTTGACGGTCTGCTCTAAGAATCTCGCCTCAAACTTGGTGATGTCGTCCTCCTGTGGAAACGATCGGTTGAGACGTTTTGTTTCACGAGATCGCATGATGTGTCATCTCACCCTGGATTCGATGTGCATGATCTGGGAATCGTGAGAGGCGTTGACGACGTTGGTGAGTGCCTCTTTATCTGCTAAGATCTGTTCGTGATGAGAAGATGATGACGTCTACACGAAGCTGGAAGAGATATTTTTTCGCACCGCTTTCATCTCTTCAGGCAACTCGTGCTCCAGCTCGTTCTTTGAGAATTTCGCCATCTCTTGCATCACCACGGTTAACATCCGATCGTGGAATGCAGTCTCTAAATCACGTAATTTAGAGAAGGTGCTGATCGTCAAGGAGAGATGCATGATGTCGTAAGACATGACCCGTGAAGAAGAGATGAAATTCGAAATGGGAATCGATGGAAGGATATTATCCTCGGATGATCTCCAGGGCATGGCCGGTCAGCTCAGATAGTCTCGTTTCAAACTCACGGATGAATTCCTGCGGCTGTTAAAGACGTTGTAGAGTTCACATCACCTCGATCTGTTCCACGATGTTGGTCTCTTGGTCCATCAGCTGATCGTAAAAGAGAGACGTAGATGTCTTTAATTCCTCCAACTTGGCGATGGCTTCAGACCGAGCCAACTTCTCTCCTTTCAATTCTTTGAACACCTGCGGTGATCAGTCACATACTGTCTGCAGTATGTATTCCACCGTTCACCTTCTTCTTCTTCGCACCAAATTCGTCGAACAGAGCCAATGCCTTATCGTCGTTGAGCTTCTGCACCTACGCTCGTGTCAGCATCGTGAAGATGGTGCCAAGATCACCTTCTGACACACCAAGTCGAATTGTCCTCGCTCTTGAATTCTCAGATCATGATGTTCCAACATGTGAACGACAAAATTGTTCGTCGCCTCTTGGAATCGCTCCTTGTATCTTCATCACATGAGTCATCGTGTTGAGATGGAATGTCTTAAGAGCTGGCACTCACTCAGATAACACGTCGTTCAATGCTCGGAGTGGAGCGACTTTCATGTACTCTGCATCTTCTGAGATGAGATCTTCAAAGAAAGTGTCAAAGTCCTGTAGATTGGCCCCTCTCAATAAGCTCAGCCGAGCGATTTTCGTCCTCTTTGCGTCTTCCTTCTCATCGGCCTCTTTCTCTTTCGCTTGTATGACTTGGAGGTCTTCCTGGTACTGTTCTCTGGCGCCTCTCACCTTTCGCACCGTCAATACAGAGACACTGTAGACGTCGTCATGATGCTCACCGTCGTCTCATCCAATAGACGATAATCGAGATATCTGAGGTTGGACAATCGGGCCACGACAAACATCTTGTAGTCAGGCAGTTCTGCGACGGGATTTTTAGCCAGATTCAGAGCAGAGAGGTTTTTAAACCTTCTAAGGTACAAGATCTGTCGTCGCATCATCAGACAAGAGCAGTCGTGGTGCGTAGAGATCCTCACGTTGTCTAAAGAGGCGATCTTGTTGGCACCGACGGATAAGAGGGTCAACTCTTGCAGATCGTCCATTCCTTCGAGTGTCGTGATCTGATTTGAGTGGAGCGAAATGTCCGTCAGTTTCTTCAACTGATTCAAACCTTCTATCTTCTTGATCTTATTGAACGACAAATCTGTGTCGCTGTTAAAGATGCAGAGCATCATGCGCCATCTCACCGATCCATGTCAGGTGCACCAAGTGGTCCAGATTTTCGATGGTTTCGATGTCGTTATTATCCAGCTGAAGCTTCGTCAGCTTATTGAGCCCACTCAAGTTATCAATGCGCCTGATTCCTGTTCGTCATCAGATTTCATTTTCATCGCTCCCCTCTTCACTCTTGTATGGAAGTTGCAGAGTAGTGAGCTCTCCCAACTGTTGAGAGAGAGGTTTGGTCTTCTCCTTTGAATCTTTCGATTCCTTTCCATCATCTATCACGAGCTTGAGGAGCTCATCGTCTATGACGATGGGATCGATGGAGTTATAGAGCTTGTTCATCGTGGTGTTGTCTGTCTTTAGGCTCTGTTAGTCATCTACAACGAGGAACGAAGAATTTATATTCTCCGAGATCACATCACCAGATCGAAAATGTTGGGGGTTTACCGCTCATGTTCTTCCTATTCTCTTCGAACACCGTCTCTGACGATGAACACTATTCCAACTAGAGGAGCGAAGGCAGTTCCTCATAAACAGAGAGTCATCCTCACTCAAGAAATCGAGAAGTTGGGGCAAAGAGGCCAAGAGGTGATCTATTCCGTTTACTGCATCACCTCAGAGACATCCAACATCTGATCAACATAGATATCAGTTACAGCTGGATTTGCAAGAAATTATCTTTTGCTGAAGAAGTTGGCCGTCCCTGTTTCACTCACGAACCGTAAGGCTTTTCCAGCCGTTTCCGTGAGTCAATCGACCACCACACCCAAACTCACATCATACAGATCGAAGAGATGACTCCAGCCGAACAAAACAAGGTCAGAAGAGGATCGAGCCCATTCAACAAGAACATCCTCCGAATGTTCCGCCATGCCAACAAGAAGAAGGGTGATTGAATCGATTGTGATAGCATCTGATGATGACCAGGCAGCAACCCCATCAACCCGGTCACCCGTGAAGATATCAGCGAGAAAGTGCTTCGACAGTTTAGAATCGAATTAGCGCCAGAAGACATCCTCCTGGAAGAGGCCATCTTGGTTCCAGGAAGTCACGTGGTCCCCATCTTATACAGAGGTCACCCGGATAACCTCAAACTTTCTCTCAAAAAGATCTAATGAACAAAATTCTGCTTCACTTAGACATTGAATCGTCGAGATAGACGTAGAACTGCTCGAGCTGGACGTTTTTGCGTTCACACGATGTTGGGATGAGACATGAATTTCATCAACTCTAGTTTATCAACGAAATAGAAGAAAGACAGCATTGTGCATTGGCAGATCAAATGAGAGACATGTTGTGTATCGAATGTGTGGTTTACTCAAGTGCATTCACTTCTCTCATTCATCCTCCTCCATATCATATGTCATCCATTCATCTCCATCCTGGTGGGCCACCTTCACCAATATCCCCTTCGGATCTGCCCACACTTCGATGTTCGAGTACAATCGGATGTACTTCAGCGTAGGTGTGGCGTTCAGCCACTGGTTCAGCCACACGATGAGAGGGTACCAACTGTCTCCATCTATCACATTGGTTAAAGTCATAGAACGGCGGAAGTGATCGTATGGGAGGAGAAAGGTCCATTTTTTTGGATCATATATGATGCTGAGGCTCTCGAGAGAGGGAGGCAGCTGAACGACACCGAGGAACGATCGATCGATGTTGCTGATCACAGTCAGATCTGACTATGGGAAAGAGAACTACCTGAGATGAGAAAGATGAGGCAGCTCTTGCAAATGATGAGAGATCTCAATGGGTAAATTATAATAACCAGAGTTGAGGATGAACTCGATATGTGTGATTGGTCTGTAAGTCCCTGTGCCTTTGAGAACAAAGGAAGACAAATGACTGTTCACCATCAGAGAGGGGTGTAATGACTTCGTTCAACGACTGCGGGCAGCAGCGGACTCTCGTCAAGTTGGGTAATTGAGTCGGCTTCAGTCTTCCACTGTTCATCGTTCAGTCACAGCAACACTGACATTCTCACGTGAAATGAAGGTCGATGTCTGTGATGGAAGGATGACGATCATAAAAGGCAGAGAAGAGGGCGATATCGTAGCCGTCTGTGCTGCTGTTGAAATGACTATTCCATCTGTCATTGTAGTGAAGTCCAAACTTTTGTAAAAGTGGCCAACTGTGGATCGTCACTATGACTATTGCAGACACAGTAGAAGCTCACGTGTGCTGCGTCAGGCTTGACTGCATGAAAGAGGGAAGATACAACTCGGTCAGGTTATTGTGACTTGCCAACTTGTCTACAAAAGAGGCCTCTCGGTTGTATACAAAGAATGGGCCGGACCGATATGCATCTGAAGATAGATGAGAATCACACACACGTTGTTGCCGACCTAGGTGGAAATGCTTTACATGGGGCCTGATGAGAGTTCGCAGGAGACAACTGCGGAGTTTGTGAGAAATGGAAGTAGACCGAATTGAAATTGAGACAAACTAGAGGCCAGATAGATATGGACAGGACGGACATACGATTGGATGAACACAAAGATCACTCACTTGTAGTATGATTCCAGCAAATCGTCCACGCAGCTATCAGTGAGGTCCATGCGAATCTTGATACGTTCGAAATTGGCGAGAGGCAATGATGACATGGAGGCTATCCCATCAGCGGTGACCCTGATGTCCCCCTCGATCCGTCTTAGAGATGAGAACACGTGTGGGTTATCGAAAACTCGCATGGACTCGATCATCAAGTTGTTTGTGTTGTTGATGTGAAGAGTGTGAACGAGAGAAGCACTGTCTGGATGGTCCACAAAGAAGCGTTTGATTTGAGCGGGGAACTTGAAAGGAAGAGACATCCGATACAGAAAGTGTTTGAGGTAGATGGGATGGATGAAACGATACAGTCTCTGATTGCATAGCATCTGAGATAATGAGTTGATAACAGAAGAAATGATTCTCACGAGATGGAAGACTGATCTGAACAGGGGGGATGATCGTCCGTGGGGGGACTCACTTCCGTTGCAGGAGTGAGGAAGCAACAGGCAACTGACATACTCGATGATATCTCGAGGTAGGTGATCAATGGTGGTGTACGCTCGTCTCGTTTGCACTGTGACCTTCAGCTTCTTCAGTTGCCGCCCTATCTCTTCCTCCGCTGTGCTCTCCTCTTCGTAGTCTCTCAGCACTTCCACTAGCCCCCCTCTGCCGTTCTCTATCGCTAGATTGACGGCTGTGTATCCGTCCGTCTCTGTCTTTGTTGTGACTGAGATGCCATACTCTTCGATCAGCCTCCTGACTGTCTCCTCGCAGCGCACAGGATCGTCAGGCATGCAGTCTACAGCCATGTGCAGCAAGTTGTAGCCGTCGTACAGAGCCGGATGCATCTGACCAATGACTCTCTTCTCTTCTGCTGTGAGGGCATCTGATGCGAGAGAGAAGAGAGAGAAGATGTCCACGGGGGGCAGGGAACATGTTCTCGATTGAGGAGCCCAGCCGTCTTGTAAGACGCGGAAGAGCTCGAGTCCCTTGATGTGTGCTGCAGCTTGACTCTTGATGATGTCGAGAGAGGCAGGTGGCTGTGAGAGAGGCGGGTTCCAAGAGCAGTGGAGTCGAAGCTGCTGGGAGTGGTTGGGATCGTGCTCCTCCGCTTCGCCTACCACTCGATGTCGTTTACCCAACATCGGAGGAAAATCTCTGTACAAGCCAAGTATGACTGCGTCGATCTCCTCTCGTATGTGATATAGACCCATGACCTTGGATGCAAAGTCATACTGACTGCGGCTCCAGTACTCTCTCAGATACACGGATGATCCTGTCATCATTCAGATCTCTTCTCTTATATGACATTTCACCTTCTTCGATCATCTCTTCGATCAGCTCTTGGATTTGTATCATCTCTCCTGTTTTCCAAGCGACATCAGGTATCACGAGACCCTTCCATCGCGCCGGAGGGACCACTTCCTGTATATCATTACACCAGAGCTGATAGTCTGCCCGATCGATCGTCTCGTCAGGCTTCTCCACTCGATCGATGTAGTACTGCAGGCACGTTCCATACTTTCTCCATTTGCACAAGTACCATTCTCCCGACTGATTTGTGGTGTCATTGACCCAGTCTTCGTCGTCTGTCAGTCCCTCCTTCTCTGCTCTGTCGACAATGTTGTCGAAATCATGTTCCATCTCCCATCTAGCATAAGCTTCTTGTCCTGTCTCTCCCTGTACATGGTTGAGATTCATTCGCATGGCACAATGATTCACCCAGCCTAAGGTCGTCGTGTTTTCAGCTGGGTAAGTACGTCCGTAGATCATCATCGTTGGACTGAACTGTTCGTCATCATAATCATTCTCCTCTTCTGAAGCACCGTAATCCACTTCGTATTCGAACAAGTTGTCCTTCGTCTGCTCCATAATATCATCGAATTGATCTTGTCTCTGAGCTGCACTGTCATCATCATCATGACGAGTGTCAGCGTCAGACTCCATGATGTCTTTGGCTCTGTCATTGGTAGCTGACCGCTCAGAGTGACAGTCCATCAGCCGATCGATGAGTCGGTGTGATCGTTGTAGACGGACCAAATCTCTCTCGTACAGTATCTCTTCGTCCACTTCTTTCCCTTCTCTCTCTTCCAGCCTCGATATGCCTCTCATGTATCGGATCACGTGATCTTCGGCTGCCGCCTGCAGTACGTCCACTGCCTCTTCGGTCATCTCTTCGTCTGTCGCATAATCGCATATGATGTTGCCTGCCACGACCTCGAAATGGTGTTTGGAAATCGCTGATGGATGATCCTGAGAGGATGTCACGAGAGAGTTGATACATATCGAGATGAACAGAAGAAGAAGACGAGATGCTGAGCGAAGAGATGGAAGAGATGGAGATCACAGAGATGATGCGATAGAGGATCATACAAATGTGAAACGATGAGTTGACATCACCGGATAGAGCTCATGATAGTAGAGTAGATCCATCGTGTGGTTCACATTGAGCCAGCTATAAGCTCCGTCTTGGAATGCCTGTCTCTGCATCAGCGTCTCGTTCCTGTTGTATGTACTTGCCTGAAGGTAAGCGTCGTCGGGCAGCTGAGGTCTTGGCGTGAGGTGATACAGATGAAAGAAACGCCTCTTCCAAAAGTCGCTGACAGGTGCTAGCAGCTCGTTCCACCTCTTACACACAAACTGACAGGACTGAACGAGATCGACTGTTCCAACGTGATACAACACGATCTGCAGTCCATCGGCGTTGAGATCTGACAGCTGTTCACATCATCATCCAATTATCTTTCTGTCGTAGAATAGTAGGAACTCACCTTGACGTTGTCACTCTCCACTGCAGCAGGCATCTCTTCGGAGGTCACACCGGCCTCTCCTTTCAGAATTACAGCCAACTCGAGCAGTTCCTTGTCCTTCTTGAACGCTGTCGCAATGTGTTCCGGCTCGATGGTGCGTGCACCAGCTTCTCTCGTAGCATTACCAGCTAACTCGAGCACTTCTGCCGTCAGGTACTCCAGCACTCCAGCTAGATAGACGCAGGTGCCTGAGTTGTGTACCCGTCCTCTCGGTTTGCCGTCCGTGCCGTAGAGGGGTATCTGTTGGAGATCTTCGTAAACCCTTGACACCCCCATCTGTAAACCCGCTGCACTTGAGATGGACCATCTTCTAAGATTATGTCGCTCGAATGTGGGTCGTGTTCGATCGAGGGGGTCTACATCAACGATGGGAAGGATCGGCATGATCGAGCTCTGTGTTCCGAAGAGTTTGTCGTCTGATTGAAGTGGACCGAATGATCTCTTTTGGTTTTCTGATGAGAGCATTCGCACAACAACGAGAATATTATGTATATCTTATTTAATTATACTGCTTCGCGGTTGTGGTAGTTTCATTCAACAAGGTATATATCGCGATGAGGTGCTGCTTTCTACAGGTTTGAAGGTTTTGTTCTGTGCCTGTTCTCTCTTCTACTCCCTAACATATTATCCGCTCAACTCGGTTCTTGACCTTCCAGGTTCTCCCGCAAATCCGATGAGAGACCCCGTCAGATTATGTCCCCTCAACAATAAATACACCATTTTCTTTTCCTTTTTTTATTCTTCACCGAACATTCCATCGAGCCAGCGCTGGCCTGCCCACGATGCACGATTGAACTACTAAAGATACCTCTTGATTCTTTATTAACAACAGCGTGATCCAGGCACAGGTCCAGGCACAGGTCCAGGTCCAGAGTCCAGGGAAGGTGGTTAAACGGCTCATCATGCACCGCTCGGTATGCATCATTCGGCGTGCGTCTTTTGGTGTGTCGTTTGGTGTGCATTGCTTGGTTGAATCATCTCCAGTCCATGGGCAGTAGGATGAACCTGTGCAATGATGGTTGGTGTAATCTCACCTCGTGTAGTTCAGTCTCTGTGCGACGTTAACTGTCGGTTCAGATAGCGTTAGAATCTTCCATGATGCTCAACCGAGAAATCATAAAAAAGTGACTCACCACTAAGAAACAGGGAGGTTCACCGTGTTGAGGTTCTCGGGCAAGGAGCTCAGCCATTGAATGCCTGACTGAGAAATGTGACCCAGTCATACAATCGTCAGATGCGTTGATCTATATGAGGAGTCAGGCAGAACCATCGGTGCAGGTAACCTACCCGGCGGAGGGCACATCATTACATATGGACCTAAGATCGATCTGTGTTACGTTTCCTGTAAAACGTATATATCCATCGCATCAGACTCACCGTGGTCGTTGAGAGCATTTAGAGGAGAGGTCTGCCGGTGTTCTGTGGAGGTGCGGGGGTGGGAGGTGACGGCCTATAACTTCGAAAATTTTCGCCACCCTCTAACATGAAACTGGTATCAATACGACACATGAGCCAGAATGCCAAGGTGAGTCCATTCCCCCATCTCGAATCAATCATTTCGTGGATGGAGAGGAGAGTCCACATCCTGTCTGTCTGCTCCCCTTTCATTGTCAACGACAAGAAATACTCTTGGTCCACATTGCATTCATATGGTGGGTCGTTCCTTCGATGTACAGCATCTGACCTTCAAAGGTCCTGCTGTAGTGAATCGAACGCTGCGACGGTTGGTGTCGCTCATCGCACGCTGGTCGAGGTGAGAGTGTCCCAATTCAATTATTTATAATAAAGCCATGATGAGTGAGGCGTTTGTGATGTGACTACGGTGGCTCGATCGTGATTGGCCCAGCTCGAACGCTGGAAAGTTCTATGAAATTGCCAGTGTGAATAAAATGTTTGACGAATTCTGGCGAGTCTCTTCGTCGGATTTGAGGAAGGTCAAGAACCGAGTTGAGCGGATAATGTCAAGAAACGTAATTTTAAGCAGTATAAATTTAATTAGCCATTTCGTTTATTCTCTAGCTAGCTAAATCTCTCTGCGTTGTTGGTGATGCGGGTGGTGTGATGACCTCCAACATCATGTTTGGCGTGTAGATGCTATTCCTTGGGTCTCTGGACTGGCGCTCAGCCCCTCGTCATCCGCTTCGTTCATTTCAGAGTTGTCCAGCGCAATCTGTGATTCTTGTTCTGCCTCTCTCTTCTCCTTCTGCTTGAGATGCTCCACCATCGATTTGAGGAAAGCCGGAAGGCAGATGATGTAGAAGAAGACCATGGCACCATAATGAATCCAGATCATGGCCACACACAGACGAGTGCGGTCTCTACTACTGAGTGTGCTCTCGTCGACCATGAGAGCGGAGAGGATGAGGATCAATAAGATGACCGCCGAGAAGAGCAAGTCGATGACCATGGAGAATCGGTCTGCGTAAGGTCTCTGCCACAAGATGATGGCGATGTAAGCCATCAGGATGATGAGTAGGGCTATGATCTGCACGTAGGTGGAAGCGTGAGACGAGCCGGGGGAGAAGAGGGCTATGACCAGAGCGAAGAGGAACTTCTTTGCAAAGACGATGAGGTAGAAGTATCTGTGGATGAGGGTGTCCTTTGCTTGCCACGGTTTGTACAAGCCGGCAGTACATCCCAACACTCTCGTGTCGAAGGTATATCTTTTTAGAACATCAGATGCGATTCGTTATACAAAGTCATCCTCACCTGTCGTCTTCGTTGGGAATGGGTGCTGGTTGGCTGACCTCCTGAGCTCGTTGTTCTGCTGTTACCTCTTCGACACCGATTGAATCTGGTTGGAAGACTAACTTTCAGTCTCCTCTTCGGTATCTCTTCAGCTTCAGCTTCGTTCGATGTATATCTTCTCACTCGCTGTCGGCTGAGCTGAGTGCATGGGTTGGTGAATCTTGTTCCATCTGGAGCGAACGGCCAAGATGTAGATGATGGGGACACGGTGAGAAGTATCACGGATGCAAACATGATGGCAATGGACATCTCTCTCCCGGCACGTCGGCCACGGCCTGACTGATGAACTGATCGACAGACTGTAAGGTTCTGTGACCTGCACGTCTCTCCTCTGACTCAAAGGTGAAGATGAACTGTTTCAGTGCTGTAGAGATCTGTCTCAACTGTGAGTGGTCCGAACAGGTGAACGTGTGTCATCTCTCACCTGCCAGGGCACAGAAGCAGAGAGATTGAGCCAAGAGAAGCAGCCGATGAAGTTCATGTAGAAGGTGGGATAGTTGACATTGACCTGCAATGACAGCACCTGTTACCTTACGCTGCCACATGACATCTGCACTCACCATTAGCTGCATGAAATCAATGAGATGCCAAGCTCGTGAGGCTGAGTAGAAGGTGAAGCCAGTGAAACCGAGAAACAAACCGAAGAGAGTGAGAATGATACCGCCATAGCAGTAACCAGGCTGGGCAGCTGCAGGGAAGGAGACATGGACGGTAGACTCTGCACACTGAGACCACATGTCACAGGCAGAATAGCTCAAGGTGTCGTTCGTAGCTTGATTGGAAGTAGGGACGTAACGAATGACAATGACGGTTTCGTTGGCATCGTTCGCGTACACATCATCGATACTGGCAGTGCCGTGGCTTGGTTTTTTCTATATAGTGTCAATTTTAACATGTCGATGTCGATATTGATAAATAACATGAGAGAGATATTATTCGCTCGACTCACGCTAATCTTGGCACTATCTCGATCAATATCGATGATGTTGAGAGCGACGTAGAGGTCATAAGCCTCGTCTGATGATGTTCCAACATTCTGGGTGTTGTTGACGTATATGATCTGATAGACCTCTTGATTGGTAGAGTTGTCGTATTTCGTCGCATTCAACCATTTGGGTGGCATTGGTGCCACGACAGTGAAGTTGAACTGCAGCAGCAAACACATCGGCTGCTCGTTACATGCTGTCAAGATAACGATGAATGAGCCAGACTTGAACGGGGGCGGTGTGTACATAGCGTCGAGAAGGTACTGTGCTATGTATCAGATGATAGACAATGTCATCTGAGACTCACTGGACTCGATGCTGGATAAGACTGAGATGTGTTCATCGCGAACGAGCCAGAGGTGACTGAGTCGACTCGTACGAAGGACAGAGGCGAGTCAGGACAGAACAGTCTCGAGCTGATGTTCACAGAGACACCTGCCTCCTTCAGCTTCTCTCTTTCACATCTCTTCTCACCGTTCTGAGGAGTGATGAGGGTCTGATTCAATGCAAAGGGTGCGTGTGGTCTGTAAGCGACGACGTATGTGATATTTGCCTCCTTGCATGCGCCTGTGCTATCGCAGATCTTATAGCTGACGCTATCGTTACCCCAGAAGTATTGTTCTGGTTGATAATAAACAGTTCCGTTGGTCAAGTTTGCACTGCCTGATAGAGTGCTCGAAGTGAGAGACAGAGTCTTCCAATCGATGTCCTGAGAGAGTGTCGGTACAATGTCATCACAAGTCATTCACTCACTTGATAACCATCGGGATCGCTGATGTGATCGTACAGATCGACTGTGTGGTTGCCTCCTTCGTCAAAGTAGAAGGTCAAATTCTCCGGTCTAGGCTTGTAGTTGATCGTGGCGTATACATCCAAGTTTCCAGTGGTGTTCCTCACCGCTTCTGATGTCGTCGCAGAAGCGTAACTGAGAGTACTGCTGATTTGGATAACCTGAGATGTTCAGATGATTGTACGGATGTGACGTTCACCTCTCCCTCCTTGGCTAAATCGTTCACTAAGATGGAAGGATAAGAGAATCCGATCAACTTGCCAGGTAAGAGAGTCAATGCATTGTACGTCAGAACATTCGAACGCTTTCCACTGTCGATGGTGGACGTTAATTCATCGGGCAGAAGTGTGACGATCTAAACGAATTCGTCAGAACGTACTGCATCTCTCTCCTCTCACCTGCACACCAAAAGCACTGACCAGACTGGAGCCCTTGTGGTTGGCATCCAGTTTGAGAGTGACGTAATCGCCCGGATTGATCTATCACCCATTCAGAGATCACATCACGATGAATCGGCCTCACCTTTGGATGGGGCGTGTGGATGCTCAAGCTCAGAGACATCTCAGGCATCGTAATGTAACAGGGTGGAATGTCTAATTTGAACAGACGAGGTAGGTTGGTATCGATATCGGGCCAAGTCAGAGTCAGACTCTGATTGAGGAAGCTCTGTCCTTGGTGTGAGTGAAATAGTGCGAGGGTGGTCTCACCGAGGGAGTCGCCCACGACAGTGGCTGCACTGCAAATTTGACGACGAGATTAAGATCTTCGGACAGATCTGCAAGATGATCGAAATTCATCATCCATTGATGCTCTACCAAGCTAGAATTGGGCAGGTTCGTATCTACCATGGTGACCATTGGTAGATCGGGTGAGTTGGATAACATCATCGTGCCGTCGGGCAGAGTGATCGAAGTCAATTCTACGCGATGTAAATTCACTACCATACATCTCTCCTCACCCTTCAGTATGACTCCACCACCGATGCTGATGATCGATCCCGATAGAGTGAAGCGATTGACGTGGGCGGGGACAACCAAGGTGGCCTGGAAGATGACATTCTGTCCCAGCGCGATCGAAAGTGGTGCTGTACTGGCTCCGATGACGCTGGAAGGATGGATCGAATAAACAGTTGAATCTGCCACATAGGCCTGATCAGGTCAGAATTGAATGAATAGAATGCATCTCACCGTGCTGGAATCGCGAACGATGCGAGAGTATGGGTTGGGTGATGTTGCGAAGCTTATCGATTGGATGACCAGATAATTTCCGCTCGAAGTTCCAGCCAACAGTTGCAAGCTGAAAGACCATGTCTGATTGACGGAAAGAGTGTTGAGAGAAAACGAGACGACAGTCGAATTGAATTCCGTGCTGTTTCCTCCTCCATTCACTGCTGATCCAGATACGACGGACATCTAACATGATCAATGAACACCTCACGATGGTAAACTCACATCGACGAGCGTCAAGAAGAGCTGAATGCTCTCGGCAGTTGCCGTGGAAGCGAGAGAATGGGATACGGTGATGTTCATCGTCAGTCGACTGTTGTACGTCGTGTTTGCTGCGTCGAACGTAGATCGAATGCTCAAGGATGGCTGAATGACCTGAAGAAATAAACAGAGGTTCAAGTAAAGCGAGAATCACCGTGATGTCTTGAGTTCCACTGACCACGACGGATGGAAGGCTTAAATCGTAAGAGAAAGATGTCACCAGCAGAGGAACGACTGAAGGTAGATCCAACAGTCGATATCGCAAAGTGAAGGTGATCCGTTCGGTGGAATTTGGACGAGATTGAGAGGGTGAGACTTGTAAACCGTCGACATCAAAGGTGATGCCGATCTGTCTGTTGCTGATGTCCATCATCTGTTTGTCTCAGTGACTGATCGATAGATAAAGAGGATGACACACCGGTAGAGGATGGGTAGCGTTAAAGTTGGCAGAGAAATTGACATCGGATGATGAACCAATCACCCCAGCTGATTCATACTGAAGCCATTCAGTTGAATTTAATTTTTGCGTCCTCTCACCTCGACCAATGGATTGCCCTGATTGTCCAAGGGGAAGTGCACATTGAATTTTGTGTTTGTGTACGTTCCTCTCACTGCTGCTATCGTAACATTGATGTCCGCTGATGTTCCCACTGTCAGACTGTTCAGTGAGCCTGTAGAAGTGGCCACAGGTGATGGCACAGTGACTGTGAGGAACTTGTAGGATGATGTGGATGTGCGAGGCAGACCAAAGGATGATGGAATGGACTGCCATGAGTTGTCCACTGTCACATCGATCTTCTGTCCAGGTACAACGGTAGCATCCGTGACTAACATCATGTCGATGTGGATCTCAGCGCCGATGGAGAAGAGAGGGGCAGTGATGATGAGTTGACCAGATGTGATTACTGATGTGATGTTGTCGATGGAGAAGGCGTCAGATGTGACGTTGTCCGAGCTACCCGAGATAACAGTGATTCTAAGATTATCAGGGTGTAGTGTCATTTGATTGAAGCGAATGGTCGTGGAGATGCTGTGAGCCTCTGCAGTAGAGCCCTCGTGTGACAGAGAGACACTACCGTTGACCGTCTGACCCGCTTGTATAGCAATGTTGCTGGGAAAGCTAGAGGCAGAGACGAGTGAGGCTTGATAGACAGAGAGAGTGAAAGGGAAGACTTGAGGTGTGCTTCCGTGACTCCATGACAGCTCTGTCGAGTGGCACAGTAGCTTGCCAGGGATATTCTGAGGCAGGTCTTGCAGAGTGCAAGCCACGTATAGTTGAAGGCAGTCATCCATGGTGGTTGAACCGTAGGCAGTACTGTTGATGGTATCCAGCAGAAGATTGAGGCTACCATCAGAAGAGACCAGAGAGGTAAGATCTTGTCCTTCGCTCAGTCCACTTCCGCTCAGATGTCTTCCGACACGTACGACTGTCACATCTGCACCGAATCAGATCACGCACATCTCATCAGCTTCTCACTTGTCACTGTCAGTCTGGCTGTTGTGTCCACAGTCATGTTGTTGCGTGAGACAGAGGAGATGAATGAGTTGTCTGAGATGTTGACTTGATGTAGACCGTAAGGGAAAGAGATGAGAAGCATAGTGGACAGTGTCTCTCCCACTCTCAGACCTGTCATGACATGGGATGCATTTGTTGATGTGAGGTTATTCAGAGGGTCTTGAGGGTTGGGATAAGTGATGCCCGAGTCAGTGATATTGAAAGAGATCGATGGCATCATAACATCTTGCAGAATGACTGAAATCATCTTTGGATGAGATGATGTGAAGATCAGCTCTCTTGTATCACGTAATATCCTGATCAACAGTCAGATATCGGTTGAATGACGATGATCTGGTAAATGATGCAATAAAAATCGATGATTTGTTCACCTGGACGGAGAGGGAGCGGTCTGCCATAGCATGTACATGTCACTGTGTGGATAGTGGAATGGTATGTCATTAGACACCGTCACCATGTAGATGAATGTTGCCGTCTGTCCAGGCTGTAAGAGGGGCAAGTCGAAGCCTACAGATCCGTCTGAGGCCTCTACAAAGTTGCCCGAGCTGGCAGAGGTCGAGCCACGGACCAGACGCAAGTAAGGGTCTGTCACATTGTCCCACAGCGTGATGTTGTAAGCAGCTACTGTGTTGGCCAGACGATGAGATACGACCAGCTGCATCTCAACGACGTCGCCCTCAGTCACAATGGACTGTGATGAGGTGAAAGAGAAGTCCAAGAGGGGTGTGACCAGGGTCATGACATAGTTGTAGCTTGTGTTCTTGACGTTCCAGTCAACCATGGAAGAGAGAGGCAGAGATGCATCGTAGACGTTGTAGTCGTTGTCAGAGAGCAAGAAGGTCACTCTCACGTCCATCGTGTTGTTCACACCGACGCTAGCCACCTGCACATGATCAAAACAAAGGCATGCAGATGACACAAGCCGTACCTTGCCAAAGGAGATGATGGCAGTAGATATGTTGTGAGCGTCTGCTGTGACCATGGGCAGCGTACCATTCTGTGGCAACTGATCGAAAGACAGGTCACCATGGAAAGAAGACTGAACAGACTGGAATGTCATCTGGTGGGCAGGAAGTGATAAGGTGACAGTCAAATTGTTTGTGATGCCATAAGGTAACTGTGCAGTCGTAAGTCATGATAGAATGAAGAAGAGAGTATGACAGCGACTCACTTGTAGTTGAACGATGAAATCAACGAGTTGATTGGGTGTGACAAGTACATCCGAAGTTCTCAGAACATTCAATGATTCGTAAGAGAAACTGGATATCACGTCGATGATCTCGAGCGATATCTCCGGTCCATCCACTGTGTACACCCTCGTCTCAACCGATTCTATAGCAGGAGAGCTTGCGTAGGACAGTTGAGCTGTCTCGATCAGCAAGAGAAAGTGATTTGGTGCGAAACTGATGGCTCACCGAATGAAGAGTACAGCTTCGAAAACTCAACGTCGCCTCTTATGATGGCAGAGAATTCGATGATGATCGACTCGTTAAGTGGGATGGTTGCTATGGCTACCACTACGGCACCGTGTGAATCTAGCGTGATTTTACCGGAAGTAGTGTAGAGGGAGGTGAGGCTGACGTTGAGATAACTTTCCACGTGGTAGATCAAACCGAGGTCGAATGCAGCGGCGGTGCTGAGTGTGGCGTGGGAGATGTTAGCGCGGTAGTGGATGACGTCTCCTCCTTGACCAGAAGAACGAGAAGACTGAGATGACATCAGATTCAATTCATAGATAACGACATATAACTCACTGTGCAGTCCACGATCAGAGTGGGCTCTACAATATCAAATCCATAGCTCTTCTCGAAGAATATTCCGTGGGCAAAAGAGAAGGCTACGTCTACATCCACATGTGACATAGCGATGGAATTGCTGCTGTCATCCACATACAGTGCTATCTCCACTCTGGCCTCGTTCTCTCCCACTGCAGATGTCGTGCTGTTGCTCATGTTGTCTCTCGGTGACGACTGTGTGCCATCAAAGTCATAGACGATGGTAGTAGTGGGTCCAGTCGTGGGCGTGAGAGAAGCGTTGCTGTCAGTGGCAAGGCTGTGAGAGTACAAGTGATTGCCCATGTACAAACGAGTTGTGTCCACGCCAAGATGAGCGCCAAAGGTGCTGAGAGAGATGTTGACCTTCAGCTCTGATGTACTTCCATATGGCAGCTGCAGATAGACGATCAACGCCACGCGTTCACCGACAGATAACAGAGAGGATGAGTTGGTGTGGATGTTGGAGATGATCTGTGAGCTGGCCACGGGAGATGGTGTATTGACACTCAAGATAGAATCCAGTACAGTGTACCTTCTGGCATACTGTAGATTTGGTGCACTGAAATAAGCAAGGGCCAGGGGGTGGTAGATAGTCGTATTCATCGGTATAAAGTCCCACAGTTGTGTCGTGTACGTGAGCTGAGCCACGCTATCTGGCAGGTGGTCGTACGATAAGTCGAGCGTGTTGACGCTCGTGTTCTTCTCCACGTAAGAGCCGGCATCGATCGATGTGACATTCCAGTTTGGTAGAGTATCACCGATGATGGATACGTGGAATGGTGTTGATGTGGCCGAGAGGGAAGGCTCGATCTGGAAGCTGACGTTGAAGAAATCACCACCTTGTCCGTTCTCTCTGTCGATGGTGGAGGAGAAGACTAGATCGGGCTCTTGAAGTGTCCAAGTGTGGTCGTACGTCGAAACGATACCGTTATCTTCTGTCAAGGTCGTTGTGAGGCTGACAGTCTGTCCAACATAGTTCCTCTCCAGGTCAGGTGCGTACAGATTGAGCTCAACGATCATCTTGCCGTCACTGTTCGTTCCATCACCGATGATGTAGCCAGGCGCTGACATCACTCGGCCAAACATTCCTTGTATCTCGTCTGCCAGCCCATCGCCGTCGATGTCGATCACGTCCAGCAAGCTCTTGTCTCTCAGTCCAGTCGAGTTGGTGTGTGAGCCGATGCTGACACTGGCGTTGATGACTTGCAGTGCGCCTGTGCCTGACAAGAGAGTAGAGAGGAAGAGAGAGGAAGTAGAGCCAAAGGGTAGATCGATGACGTGAAGTAGCGTGATGACTTGTCCTATGGTCAAGTTGTTGCTACTGCTGCTAGGGATATCCGTTGTGAAGTCGGTGGTGTAAGAAACCAATGGAGTGGTGATACCAATCGTTATATCTTCCAGGAAATTCCTAGCGGGAGATGTGGGGGCGGTCTGGTAGTGCAGCGTCATCGGATTGTAGATGGTACTGTTGTATGAAACAAAGTCATACAGCTTGGCATCGAATGTTATGGTAGTGTTGGTAGACAGGACCAATCTTGGTATGAGGATGTTGATCGACTCGTCTCCCACTGATTGTCCAGATAGTATGTTGTAGAGGGGAGAATCACAGATGATCGAGCCTGGTACAGGAATGAAGCCGGGAAGGAGAGGCACTTCCAGTCTGGTCTCCATGGCATCAGCAGTGGATTGAGACAAGTGAGAGATGACCAAGGTGAACTGAATGACGTCTCCTCCCTGACCGTTCGATGTGTTGGATGCCACAGTGAAGGTGAGAGAAGGCTCAGTGATAGTCCAGGAGAGCGTGGGGACGGTGATGATAGAAGCAGGTCCAGAGAAGGTGGTTGTGATGTTTGTTTCCATGTCCTTCGCGTTTGTGACCGTATTGTTGATGTAGAACACGGTCGTAATCTCGATCTGTCTTCCTGGTAGACTTGAATTCCCTCCAATGGATGTGTTGTCGGACGACATGATAGTGCCCAGCTCAAAGTGGACCACATCAGCCAATCCATCGTTGTTCGTGTCTACCACCGATGATGCGTTCGAGCCAGTAGTCAGCAGTGATGAGTTGACGTTGCTGCCCATAGTGATGACAGATGAGACCACAGAGACAGGCACAGAGGGAAGGAAGGCATAAGTGACGTTGAGAGCATCAGTTGATCCAATGGGCAGTAGAACAGTGGTCGTGAGAGTGATTAATTCTCCCACACCGATGAGTGTAGAAGATGTACCGTGAACATCGCCAGAGAAACTATTGAATGCCGTTGTGATCTGAACAATTATAAACGAAATCGCACGAGACAGAAAAGAATACTCACGTTGGGTGTAATGACATCAGAAGAGAGATCGATGATGGGATATGTCTTCGCATAGATGTCTGGCGAGCTTGTATAGCTGACCGTGCCCATGTTGCTGACTACTGTGTTCATCTCTGCGTACTCGTACAGCGTGGCGTTGTATCTCAGCGTCATCGTTGATGCTGTGGGAAGCTCATATGCCGTCAGATAGAGGCCAGTGATAGAAGGCACAACAATTGCCGAGCCGCCGGTGACCACAGCTGAGCCTGGCACGAGAGTCCAGACAGGAGAGAGGGCATAGTTGTAGTGTATGCCAAAGGCAGAGGACGTCGATGCAGCTGAGTGAGACAAGATCACAGTGAAGGCAATGTTAGCGTCACCTTGGCCATAGGTAGGTGTGTTGCTCTGTGTGGCCACGAGAGATGGTCGAACAATTGTCCATGTCTCAGTGGAGTTTCCAATGTCACCGGTAGAGCTACTGACCGAGGAATTGTAACTGATTGAGCTTCCGACAGCGTTCTCAGGTATATCGGGCAGGTAGACCAAGGTAGTGACAGTCACTCTTCTTGTGTATGTATCGCCCGCAGATGTCATCAGCTTGCCCAGTGTGATGTTCACCGTGTCGTTGTACGTGTTGTTTGCTGCACTGGACAAGACTGCTGGATCATCTTCAACCAGAAGAGACGAGTTGATGTTGCTGCCAAAGCTGACTGTCGAGCTCATGATCTCAAACACTGCACTGCCTGCCTCATTTTGAAAGGACAAAGAGATGTTGACTCCTGTGGCTTGACCGATGGGCATAGTGAGGTAGTGAGAGATAGTAAGGACTTCTCCAATCGACAGCACTGATGGATTGAGACCATGGCCAGTCGATCGATATCCTGCCGAGAATTGCCCGTCCAACGTGGAGACGAAGAGAGTCGTCGTGTTGATGTACTCTCTCGAAAGACTGTTGTGTCCTCCAAGGTAAACAATTGTAGCCGTGGTGGGGCAAGTGCTTCTGTCCGGTACAAAGGTGTACATCTTCGTTGTGTAGTTGAAAGTGAGATTGCTTCCGAGAGGCAATAATGGTCCAGTGATGGTCACAGAAGAGCTGCCCATGTTGTTGCCCTCTACCACTCTGAAGCCAGCCTCACTCAGTTGGACTGACCCGGGGACCAGGACAAAGTAAGGAAGCAGCGGCACTGTGATGACCATCTCGCAGGCTGGTGAGTCGCTGATGGCCGTGTGGAAGAGAGTGATGGTGTGATTGACAGTGTCCCCTCCTTGTACGCCCATGTATGGGAAGGTGGATGAGATACTGGTGATCTGTGGCTCTGTGATGGTCCACGAAAGGTCTAGTAGATCGACAGCCGAGGCAGAGCCGATGACTCTGGTCGTCAGACTTGCGATGACTCCTCTGACGTTGGTAACCGTGTCGTTGATGAAGAACACTGTAGTGATCTGTATCTGTCTCCCTTCAACGCTGCCTCCTATCGTTGTGTTGTCTGACGACATCACAGTGCCCAGGCTGTACTTGATCACATCTGCCAGTCCGTCGTTGTTTGTATCGACCAGTGATGATGCGTTCGAGCCAGTGGGCAGAAGAGAAGAGTTGACGTTGCTGCCCATAGTGATGAATGAAGAGACCACAGAGACAGGCACAGAGGAGAGGAATGCATAGGTGACGTTGAGATCAGTAGAGCCGATGGGTAGAGCGATGAGAGTGTCGACAGTGATGAGCTCTCCCACACTGATCAAAGAAGATGATGCACCGTGGACATCACCAGAGAACGAGTTCGATGCAGTCGTGATCTATTGAATTGATTAGATTCGAATAAAACGTAAATGAACTCACGTTAGGTGTTATGATGTCCGAAGAAGGAGTCAGAGTGGGATAAGTCCTGGCGTAGTGAACTGGTGAACTGGTGTAAATGACTGATCCAGTGTTGTCGATGACTCTGTTCATAGGGGAGTACTCGAACAGTGTGGCATTGTACGTGATTGTGATGGACGATGTGTTGGTCAATTCAGTGGCTGTGATGTACAATCCAGAGTCAGAAGGTACAGCTGAGGCTGAGCTGCCGACGATGACCAGAGATCCAGGAACTAAGATCCACTGAGGTGCTAAGGGGAAGTTGATGTGCAGACCATAAGCAGTGGCAGTAGATTCCGCTGCGTGAGACAGAACCACAGCGAAGGCTACATTGGTATCTCCTTCACCAAAGGTGGGCGTGCTGTTCTGTACGACCACGAGCGATGGTTCCACGATAGTCCATGAAATAGTCGGCATGGTGATGGCTGATGCGGGTCCAGTGAAGGTGGTCGTGAGGTTGATCAGCACATCTTGTATGTTGGTGATGGTATCGTTCACGTAGAAGGTAGTGGTGATCTCAATCTGTCTTCCTAACAATGTTTGATTTCCTCCAATGGATGTGTTGTCAGAGGACAAGACAGTCCCCAGCTCGAAATGGATGACATCAGCTAAGCCATCATTGTTCGTGTCCGCCAGTGACGATGCGTTTGAGCCAGTGATAAGCAGAGACGAGTTTGTGTTCGTTCCCATAGTGATAGTCGATGAGAGGATGGCCACAGGCACAGAGGGATCGAAGGCATAGGTAATGTTGAGGGCATCAGTTGATCCGATGGGCAGAGTGACAGTGGTAGTCAAGGTGATGAGCTCTCCCACGCTGATGACTGATGATGATGGACCGTGTACATTGCCATAGAAAGTAGTCCCTCCTGTTGTTATCTGAAGATCGCGTCAGTGAAAGCCATGATGATTTCAGTCTTACATTGGGTGTCGTGATGGTGGATGATGGAGTGAGCACTGGATAGTTTCTGGAATAGCTGTTCGGCGAACTTGTGTACGAGATGACTCCAACGTTATCGATGACTCTGTTCATGGGAGAGTACTCGTACAGTGTGGCATTGTAACTGACTCTGATCAATGTCGATGTGTTCACAACAGCTGCTGTGATAAACAGCCCAGCAGCAGATGGTACGACTTCGGCTAAGCCACCAGTAATGACCACAGATCCAGGTACTAAGATCCACTGAGGTGACAGAGGATAGTCAATGTGTATGCCATATGCACTTGCTGTCGAACTGTTTGTGTGCGACAGCGTCACTGTAAAAGCTACTTCTGTATCCCCTTGACCAAAGGCAGGCGTGCTGTTCTGTGTGATGGCTAGTGTTGGCTCAGTGATAGTCCAGGAGAGGGTAGGCACAGTGATGGCCGACGCAGGCCCAGTGATGGTGGTTGTCAAGTTGGTAGCGACTTGTCTGATATTGGTGGCCGTATCATTGACGAAAAAGAGAGTTGTGATCTGAATCTGTCGTCCCAGTAGAGAAGTGTTACCATCAATGGATGTGTTGTCTGACGATAAGATAGTCCCCAAATTGTAATGAATCACATCAGCCGTTCCATCATTGTTCGTGTCCACCAGTGATGTTGCATTCGAGCCAGTAGCCAGATGAGAAGAGTTCGTGTTTGTGCCCATCGTGATCAAAGAGGAGACTATTGTGATCGGCACAGAAGGAAGGAAGGCATAGGTAAGATTGAGAGCATCGGTCGATCCAATGGGTAGATTGATGAGAGTGTTCAATGTGATGAGCTCTCCAACGCTGATGAGCGAAGAAGAGGCACCTTGAACATCGCCGGAGAAGGTATTCACTGCCGTGGTGATCTGATGATGGTGTTAGAATATATTAGAATATGAACGATTCTAATTCTCACATTTGGAGTTGTGATCATGGAAGATGGGCTCAGGACTGGGTACATTCGAGAATAAGCATTTGGTGAACTCGTATAGGAAATTGATCCAGAGTTGCTGATGACACTGTTCATGGGAGAGTATTCAAATAGTGTGGCATTGTAATTGACTGTAATGGATGTCAAATTGCTCAGTGATGTGACCGTGATGATCAGTCCGGAAGCGGAAGGCACAACTGAGGCAGAGGTACCTACGATGACCACAGAGCCAGCGACGAGTGTCCACTGAGGAGCCAGAGGGAAGTGAATACGAATACCGTAGGCGCTCGCCGTTGATATGCCCTTGTGCGATAGGACTACAGTGAAGGCTACGTTGGTATCTCCTTGACCAAAGGTAGGGGTACTGTTCTGTGCCACCACCAGAGATGGCTCAGTAATGGTCCATGATATGATGGGTAGAGTGATTGCAGTCGCAGGTCCAGCGATGCTTGTCGTCAGACTTGTACTGACTCCCCCCACGTTTGTAGCCGTATCGTTGATGAAGAACACTGTAGTGATCTGTATCTGTCTCCCTTCAACGCTGCCTCCTATCGTTGTGTTGTCTGACGACATCACAGTGCCCAGGCTGTACTTGATCACATCTGCCAGTCCGTCGTTGTTTGTATCGACCAGTGATGATGCGTTCGAGCCAGTGGGTAGAAGAGAACAGTTGGCATTGCTACCCAGAGTGAAGAAGGACGAGACCACAGAGACAGGTACAGAAGGAAGGAAGGCATAGGTCAAGTTGAATGCGCTAGTAGATCCAATGGGTAGGATAACAGTGGTCGTGAGAGTGACGAGTTCTCCCACATTGATCGATGTGGAAGATGCGCCATGGACATCACCAGAGAAAGAGGTTGATGCTGTTGTAATCTGATGATACATCAATAAGAGATAACGATTCAAATATTGTCTCACTTTTGGTGTGGTGACGTTAGATGACAGGTCGATGATGGGATATGTCTTCGCATAGATGTCTGGCGAGCTTGTATAGCTGACCGTGCCCATGTTGCTGACTACTGTGTTCATCTCTGCGTACTCGTACAGCGTGGCGTTGTATCTCAGCGTCATCGTTGATGCTGTGGGAAGCTCATATGCCGTCAGATAGAGGCCAGTGATAGAAGGCACAACAATTGCCGAGCCGCCGGTGACCACAGCTGAGCCTGGCACGAGAGTCCAGACAGGAGAGAGGGCATAGTTGTAGTGTATGCCAAAGGCAGAGGACGTCGATGCAGCTGAGTGAGACAAGATCACAGTGAAGGCAATGTTAGCGTCACCCTGACCGAAGGCAGGTGTGTTGCTCTGTGTGGCCACAAGAGATGGTTGAACGATCGTCCAGCTCTGAGTTAAGTTGCCGATCAATCCAGTCTTACTAGTGGCCGAGACGTTGTAGCTGACTGAGCGTCCCACAGTGTTGGCCGTCACATCAGGCAGGTAGACCAGGGTAGTGACAGTCACTCTTCTTGTGTATGTATCGCCCGCAGATGTCATCAGCTTGCCCAGTGTGATGTTCACCGTGTCATTGTACGTGTTGTTTGCTGCGCTTGAGAACATGCCAGACATGCCTTCGGTCAGAAGAGATGAGTTGATGTTGCTGCCGAAGCTGACTGTCGAGCTCATGATCTCAAACACTGCACTGCTAGCCGCGTTCTGGAAGGACAAAGAGATGTTGACTGCTGTGGCTTGACCGATGGGCATCGTGAGGTAGTGAGAGATTGTGAGCACTTCTCCGATCGACAGCACTGATGGATTGAGACCATGCGCCGTTGAGTTGTAGCCTGCAGAGAGCTGACCATCGATAGACGACACAGACAGAGTAATCGTGTTTGTGTATGATGTAGCCCAGGTATGTGGTGAGCTCAGATAGACGATATCGGCCGTGGTAGAAGACACACTCTTGTCTGCTATGTATGTGTACATCGTCGTCGTGTACTGCACTGTCACGTTGACGCCTTGCTGCAGCAGCGGTCCACTGATCAGCACAGATGTGTCGCCGCTGCTGTTGCCTTGTACCACTGTGAACCCACTGTTGCTCACTTGCATCGTGCCAGGTACTAGAACAAAGTCGGGAAGTAACGGCACTGTGATGACCATTCCATAAGCTGGTGCATTGCTGATAGCCGTGTGGAAGAAAGTGATAGTGTGATTGACTGTGTCTCCTCCTTGTACGCCCATGTATGGTGTAGTGGATGAGATGCTGGTGATTGATGGCTCTGTGATGGTCCATGAGAGAGAGGGCAGGCTAATGTTGGATGCAGTGCCAGAGAAGGTGGTCGTCAGACTTGTGATGACTCCCCTGACATTTGTCTTCGTATTGTTGACGTAGAAGAGACAAGTGATCTGTAGCTGTCTGCCCACAAGCCCAGAATTGCCTCCAATCGCGATGGTATCAGAGGATAAGACAGTACCCAAATTGAAGTTGATGGTATCTGCTAGCCCATCGTTGTTGCTGTCCACCAGTGAAGATGCGTTCGAATTAGTAGTCAGCCTTGACGAGTTAACGTTGCTTCCCAATGTGATGAATGATGAGGCAACAGTGACAGGTACAGACGGAGAGAAAGCGTAGCTAACGTTAAGAGATGTCGATCCGATGGGAAGGACAACAGTGGTGGTGAGGGTGATCAGTTCACCGACGCTGATCAGCGAGGGAGATGGTCCATGTACATCACCAACGAATGTGTTGGATGCTGTAGTGATCTGTACGAAAATGAGATATAAAGTTACGGATGATATGGCTCTCACGTTTGGCGTGGTGATCAAAGTGGTGGAGCTGAGTGAGGGATATGCTCTT
Organism: Planoprotostelium fungivorum; assembly: GCA_003024175.1. Classification (NCBI taxonomy): domain Eukaryota; phylum Evosea; class Variosea; order Cavosteliida; family Cavosteliaceae; genus Planoprotostelium; species Planoprotostelium fungivorum. Next base: position 28,252 of record MDYQ01000118.1, read on the forward strand.
CCATAGCTGTTAGGTGAGCTGCTGTATGTGACTGATCCAGTGTTGCTGATCACTCTGTTCATAGCAGTGTACTCGTACAGCGTGGCATTGTACGTAACTGTGATGGTAGACGAGTTGCTCAAAACACTCGCTGTGATGAACAGTCCAGTTGATGATGGTGTCACAGATGCTGAAGTGCCAGCGATGACCACAGAGTCAGGGACTAAGATCCACTGAGGTGCCAAAGGGAAGTTGATGTGTATACCACATGCGGACGAAGTAGAAGCCGCAGCATGAGATAAGACTACAGTGAAGGCAACGTTTGTGTTTCCTTGACCAAAATTGGGTGTGCTGTTCTGCACGACGACGAGAGTTGGCTCGGTGATAGTCCATGAGAGTACAGGCAGAGTCACAGCTGTTGCAGGTCCAGTGACGACAGTCGTTAAACTGAGACTGACCCCCTTGATGTTTGTGGCTGTATCATTGACGTAGAACGCTGTAGTGATCTGTATCTGTCTACCCACAAGGCTGCCTCCTATGGATGTGACGTCGGATGACAAGACAGTTCCCAAGTTGTAGTTGATGACGTCCGAGGCTCCGTCATTGTTGGTGTCAACCAGTGATGATGCACTTGAGCCAGATGCGAGCAGAGAAGAATTGACGTTGCTTCCCATAGTTACAGTGGATGATACCACAGTCACAGGCACAGATGGCAGGAATCCATAACTGACGTTAATGGTGGTAGTTCCGATGGGAAGGATAATCGTGGTCGTGAGAGTAACGAGTTCTCCTATGTTGATGGCAGTGGAAGATACACCGTGGACATCGCTAGAGAAGTTGTTATATGCCATAGTGATCTGTGATACATGTGAATATTCCCCATTCAAAATCAAATCAAACTCACATTGGGCGTAGTCACAGACGAAGTACAGCCGAGAACAGGATAGTTTCTTCCATAGCTGTTAGGCGTACTTGTGTACTGTATCGTGCCACTGTTGCTGATCACTCTGTTCATGGGAGAGTACTCGTACAGTGTGGCATTGTATGTGAGTGTAATTGATGAAGAGTTTGACAGTCCTGTACCCGTGATCAACAGTGCAGAAGCTGAGGGTATGACAGAGGCTGAGCTGCCAGTGATGTTCACAGATCCTGTTACTAAGATCCACTGAGGTGACAGAGGGAAGTTGATACGGATGCCGTAAGCAGTGGCAGTTGATGTGCTCTTATGTGCCAGTATCACTGAAAAAACTACGTTCGTTGTGCCTTGAGCAGTGGTGGGGGTATTACTCTGTGTGACTACGAGAGATGGCTCCGTGATCGTCCACGAAAGTGCAGGCAAGCTGATGGCCAATGCGGGCCCAGTAAATGTGGTTGTCAATCTTGCAGCAGAACCTCCAGTGTTGGTCTGGGTGTCGTTGATGTAGAAGAGAACGGTAATCTGAATCCGTCTACCGGAGAGACCAGAGCTTCCTCCTATCGTTGTGACATCTGATGACATCAATGTTCCAAAGTTGAAGTTGATGACGTCAGCCAGTCCGTCGCTGTTCAAATCGACCAGTGATGATGCGTTCGATCCGGTGACCAAGAGCGTTGAATTGGTGTTAGTTCCCATCGTGACTGTGGATGAGACCAAAGCGACGGGTACAGAAGGGAGGAAGGCGTAGGTCAAGTTGAGTCCAGTGGTTGAACCAATGGGTAGAGTGATGAGAGTGCTCAATGTTATCAATTCTCCCACACTGATGATCGAAGAGGATGTACCGTGTACATCACCAGAGAAGGTGGTCACTGCTGTTGTGATCTGTTGTTATCATCAATATCTAAAACATTTGCATTCCTTTCTCTCACATTTGGTGTCGTGATGGTGGAAGTGGGAGCCAAAGCTGGATAAGTGCGAGAATAGCTGTTCGGTGCACTGGAATATAAGACTGTTCCACTATTGCTGAAGACCTTATTCATCGAAGAGTACTCATATAACGTAGCATTGTACGTGACCGTAATGGAAGCCAAATTGCCCAAACTACTGGCCGTGATGAACAGACTCGATGGAGAAGGTGCGATTACGGCTGCGCCACCAGTGATGACCACAGATCCAGGTACCAAAGTCCACTGAGGTGCCAGAGGAAAGTTGATACGTATACCATAAGCTGTGGCTGTCGACGTGCCTCTGTGTGATAAATTCACAGTGAAGGCGACGTTGGTGTCTCCTTGACCGAACGTAGGTGTGCTGCTCTGCACTACTGTGAGGACTGGCTCCGTAATGGTCCAAGAGATGACGGGCATAGTAATTGCAGTCGCATGTCCAGTGATACTTGTCGTCAGACTTGTACTGATACCCTTCACATTCGTTCCCGTATCGTTGATGAAGAAGAGCGTCGTGATCTGAATCTGTCTGCCCACAAGGCTGCCTCCTATCGTTGTGACATCGGATGATAAGACAGTACCCAGGTTGTAATTGATGATATCAGCTGCTCCATCGTTGTTCGTGTCGACCAGTGATGATGCATTTGATCCAGAAGAGAGCAGAGATGAGTTGACATTGCTACCGATGGAAATGGCTGATGATACAACAGTGACGGGGACAGATGGGAGGAAAGAATAGGCTACATTGAGAGCACCGGTCGATCCGATAGGAAGGACAATGGTAGTGGTGAGAGTGATGAGCTCTCCTACATTGATGGATGTGGAAGATGCACCATGGACATCACCAGAGAAAGTATTCGATGCTGTTGTGATCTGATGCAATTAGATACAGAGATAATATGATGTGTCTCACGTTGGGTGTGATGATGTTGGAGGATGGAGTCAATGTAGGATAGGTTCTGAAATAGCTGGTAGGTGAACTCGTGTATGTGATCGTTCCACCGTTGCTGATGACTTTGTTCATTGTGGAATATTCGTACAGTATGGCATTGTACGTGATTGTGATCGAGGACGTGTTGGTCAGCTCAGAGACAGTGATGTACAGTCCAGAGACAGTTGGTATCACAGAGGCTGAGTTGCCAGAGATGACTGCTGATCCAGGAACTAACGTCCACTGAGGTGAGAGAGGAAAGCTGATCTGCAGGCCATAAGCAGAAGCCGTAGAGGTGGCAGCGTGCGACAAGATCATTGTGAAGGCAACGATACTATCTCCTTGTCCTGTGATGGGTGTGTTGCTCTGTGTTACTGCGAGAGATGGCTCTACGATAGTCCAGCTCTGTGACAGTGTACCGATGGTGCCGGTAGAACTCTTGGCAATGGCACTGTATGTGATGATGTTCTTCTTGACATTATATGCCACGTCGGGGAGGTAGACTGATGTTGTGACTGTGATTCTCCTTGTGGATGCATCTCCTATGGAAGCCATGAGCTTGCCGAGAGGGAAGGTGATGGTGTCATAGATGCCATTGTTGGCCGCACTGAACAATGTAGCCGAGTCACCCTCGATGAGAAGTGATGAGTTGATGTTGCTGCCGAAGCTGACTGTCGAGCTCATGATCTGGAACACTGCACTGCCTGCTACATTCTGGAAGGACAAAGAGATGTTGACTGCTGTGGCTTGACCGATGGGCATCGTGAGGTAGTGAGAGATTGTGAGCACTTCTCCGATCGACAGCATTGATGGATTGACACCGTGTACAGTCGAATTGTAGCTGGCAGACAGCTGACCGTCCAGTGATGTAGCAGATAACATCATGGTGTTGACGTAATTCCTTGCCAAAGCGGTGGGTGCACTGAGGTAGAAGATGTTGGCTGTGGTAGAAGACACACTCTTGTCTGCTATGTATGTGTACATCGTCGTCGTGTACTGCACTGTCACGTTGACGCCTTGCTGCAGCAGCGGTCCACTGATCAGCACAGATGTGTCGCCGCTGCTGTTGCCTTGTACCACTGTGAACCCACTGTTGCTCACTTGCATCGTGCCAGGTACCAGAGTGAAGCTGGGAAGCAGTGGGATAGTGATATTGAGTTCATAAGCTGGCGAATTGCTGATGGCCGAGTGATAGAGAGTGATAGTGTGATTGACAGTGTCTCCTCCTTGCACACCGGTGGAAGGTGTTGTGGCCACTACCATTCCGATGTCTGGCTCCACGATGGGCCACACTGACGTGACCATATTCAGTGCAATGCTATCACTGTAGATGGTAGTCGTCAAGCTGAATGTCTTTCCTCTGACGTTGGTCGGTATGTTGGGCAACACCGAAATGATCTGAAGGGCGATGCGCCTATCAGTGGTGTTCCACAGTGAAAAACTTCCAGCAGAGATGACAGTCATGTTGGAAGTCAATACGGTCCCCAGGAACAATCTCGAGAGATCAGAGAATCCATCTGCATTGGTGTCGACGAGATCTCCCATCGTCCCGGACGTCGCGTTGGTCGAATTGACGTATGGACCGAGCTCGATGGTCTGATTCAACAGCTGAGAGAGTTCAGATGGTGGAGATAGAGTGAGACGGTGTCACCTGCACGGTGGCTGATCCAGTGAAGGACGTGACGATAACGAAATTGTTCATGGTACCGATGGGATTGATGATGACCGTGTAACTCATCAAATTCTCACCCACGGTAAGAGAAGTGGGAGCAGATCCTTTGATGGTGCCCGTGTAGTTGGCTGAAGCGACTGGTATGAGGGTCTGTAGGGTAGAAGCTCCCGTTGTGGTGTATGGGCGTGAGGGCAGGCCGGGAACACTGGTGTAGTACAGGTTCGCCGTTGTCGTCACGGAGGAGCTCAGCGTGATGTATTGATACAGCTGAGCCGTAAGATTGATCTGCGGCACAATGAGCTTTCTGTGGGTTCAAATGGGAGGAACTCACTTGTACGATGGTGTTGAGAGGTAATTGGGAGAGGTTGATAAGAGGTACAGAATCTCCGTTGCTATTTCCCGTGACGATCGTGGCTCCGCTGTAATTGGTCGAAACTGAACCAGTGACCAGAGAGTAACCAGACAGTGTCGTATTGATGAAAAGGTTAAAAGCGTCCGCGTTCGATGTTGCGGTGTGTCCCACATAGAAGATGAACTGGATGATGTCCGTTCCTTGTCCAGAACTGGGTGTGTTGCTAGAAGTGATGTAGAGGGTAGGCTCTATGATAGTCCACGTGTTGATAGCGTATCTGGGTGTGCCTCCCACTGACTGGTACATCGTCGAATTCAGCCATGGTACTGTTCCTCTCCTAACGAAATTATCAAACATCATCAATCTCGAATATATAGACAGATATCTCACTTGTTCAATGCTTGAGGTGTAACTCTACCCGAAAATGTCAGAGAGAAAGTGCCACCACCGTTATTGATCCCTGTGTTGTACGAGTACACGTCTCCCATAGAGAACACAGCAACATCATTGTACCCATATGCGTTCAGCTGTGACAGACTGGCTGCTGACCCCACTGCCATACTCGAGTTCAAGCTGCTGGCCATGCTTGTCATGTTTGTGCTGACGATCTGCATGATGGCAGTGGTAGAGCTGAAGAAAGAAAAGCTGAGAGCGAGAGAAGGCACTCGACTGCTGGGCACAGTGACAGTCACCGTGACGTTGATGACATCACCAATACGTACAAGACTACCTCCGAGAGGTGTAGCCGTAGTGATCGTGAAGGTGGGGGTGTTGATGGTCACAGTGGTACCTATCTGCGCTTTATAATTTCTCCACACCTGACACCTTGATCAATTTAATTGTTCGAATCGTAAGTCTTACCGAAACACCATTGATGGATGTACTGTTCCAGCTAAGATATCCAGTCAAGATGTAAGTAGCTCCGGATGTCAAAAAGGACGACAGATTGGCCGCAAAGTTGATCGTGAAGCCACTCGGTCCGACAGATGAGATCGCTGCCACTCCTCTGTCTCCTTGTGTGTTGCCCTGTGTCACTGTTCCCACCACATTCGTCAGTGTGACACTGGATGATGCGCCCACAAAGATGCTGTTGAAAGGCGAGCTGAATGAGATGTCGAAAGGTGCAGAGGAAGATGCAGAGGCCAGAGGGTAGGCAAATCTGAACGACACGGCATCGCCTGACGACAAGACTGCAGATGCGTTCGTCGTCACAGATGTCGTCAACAATGGCTCTCTCACTGTCATTGTGCTGAAGCTCACTATTGCTTTTCAGCTGTCGACTCTGCATCATCAGCTCACCTGCAACAGCAGAGGCAGTGGACAGACAAGCGACAGAGAAGGTGGGCAGGATGGTAGTGCCCGCGTTAGTCGTCGTCAGATTGGACACAACCGTCTGAAGTGTGAAGGTCACAGTGGAGGTGGTTGAGCTAGACACAACATTATTCAGATTCCAAGATGCACTCGTGCTTGTCGTTGTGTTGGCTGAAAGACCTAGAACTTCGATGGGAGTGACCGAGTTGATCGCAGACACCTATATCCACAACATCAGACGTTTAATCTTATCTTTCAACTCACCGTGGAAGACAGTATAGAAATAGTGGCAGGGATAGTGAATGTGGCAATGAGATTACTGCACGTGCCAGGAGGTATCGTCACCGTGGACGTAGCATTGACGATGGTTCCTATGGTGACGCTGGGAAGAGTTACCGTACCGGTGAGACTGCTGGCTAAGCTGCTGACGCCACTGGGTGGAGCACTGATGAAGTTGATACTGCTCGTAGTCGACTGTGGGTTGTTCGTTAGGTGAGATAATGATGAGCATCATACCTTGACTTTACCATTGGTGGGTGCTGATGTATACACGATAGAGGAAGTGATCTGGAATGTACTGTGTAGTGCGACCGAAGATGTGGGAGAGAAGTACACGGCGATAGAGATCGTGCCTTGTGTTGCATTGATACCCGTGTGATTCAAGTAGAAATAGGGCCAATTCACTGTGACAACACCACCAACAACATTGACTGAATTTCCAGAATAAGAGAAACCGTTGGGAATCCTATGAGGAGAGCGTCAGTCGAATGTTCGTCGATCAATAGAAGTTCTCACGTGATGTTAACAAACAAATTATAAGAGGCAGTGTTGGTACCCGTACGAGGCACTAAGGAAAGAGTGGTAGAAATGGAATCTCCTGCTTTCACACCACTGGCTGTAGCATTGGTCACCATAGAGGCAGTCAAGAGTGGTTCGTAGACGGTGGTAGTGAAACTACTAGTGCTAGTCGTGATGAGAAGAGGCCACTTCTGTGCGCTCGTGATGACGAGACTCGTGCCTTGTGTAGTTGATGTGGCGATCAGACCCGTCATCTGTCAACGTCGGATGTAGAACATAGAGATAAAACTCACGTTGAATGTTATGGTATGAGTTGCACCAGTTAAGCCATCTGATAGAGCAGAGACGGTCGATGCATAGACGAAGATGGCTGCTTCTGGTATGCCGTCGTTATTTGAATCTACAAAGCTGATCGTGGGTGTGCCTGCTGTGATAGCTGATCCTGTCGATGCCACTGCACATGACTGATAGATCACGCCTGTAGGCAACGTCATCGTCACGTTGTATGACGCCATCTGTCCTCCCGGTATCACTGCTGCACTCTGATATGTTGCTACCTCGCCAGCTTGTACGTTTGGATTGGCTGTCGATGCCAGTGACGACTCAGACATGCTCGTTGTGATACTAGGTGATCCCACTGTAAACGAGGCTGCCACACTGCCACTTGTTGTATAGCTTCTGGCCTGACTGTTGCTTATCGGCTGACTGTAGTACACTGCAGTTACGGCAGGCTGTGTGAACACTTGTCCCAGCAGCACTGTAGATGCCACCTTCACTGTGTACTGCAAGATGCAGCTAGTAGGCGTCTTTGGCAAAGAGGCAAAGCTGATATTGACAGATGTATATGAGACTGTGGAACCAAAGGTGCCACAAGTGGATGTTGTGACCACACTGGATGACGAGTCCAACTGCACAGGTACAGGATCACTGATAGTGACGTTGTAGATGGTAGTGGGGGTAGATGCCCAGTTGAGCGTCAGTGTAATCGTCACGCTCGTTCCTTCAGCCGTCAGCAGATATCTAGAATGATGCGCTTACCTCCCACGCCAGTGTTGACGCTGACTGCCTTTGCTATGCTCATCACTGGCTCAATGATCGTAAAGCTCGCTGCTGATTGCATACTACCATACGGGTAGCTCATCATGGCCATCATGTTACCGACCACCGTCTTCTGGTTTACCGCACTGTCTTCTGTTAGCTTTCTGTTTTGTCTTTCTTTCTCTCCCACCTCGAGTTGACAAGCAGAGTGACTGTCATGTTTATGTTCGTTAGACGATTGGTCGTCAGCTGAGAGCCCCAGCTGAAGGTAGCTGTGTCCTTCGAAGCAGAGATGGCGGCAGACGATCCAACGGGCTGAGACGACGAAGAATAAGCTGAGCTGGAAGAAGAGACGACAGCAGAAGTGATCTGACATAGAGCTGGGCCCGCCTTCGTCGTGATATTTACGACCACCATAGAGTTAATGGAATATGGGACGCTGATGGCAAATGTGACGGTGATCGTTTCTCCAATGGTTGCACTGTCTGTGAATGGATTAGTGAGATGAATGTACGGGAAGAGACGAAACGTACTGGGTAAGGCTGATTGCTGAGTGAGAGCTGTGAGGGTGATGGGTGCCGTGACGACGTTGAAGGTGTAAGGGTTGGGTGGGACATACGATGCACCTTTGGCAGTCGAACTGTAATTGATGATGGAGGAAGTGAAAGTCGATGTGTATCCAGAAGGCGAAGAAGAGTTGATCTTCGCTTGTGTGACGAGAATCTGTACGTTCGATCCTAACGAGGCATTAGAATTCACCTCTACGATGGTGATCTCACCTTGGATGTCAGCGGTGATGTTGGTTGAGAAACCTCCAGTGTAAGGAAGAGTCGCACCGGTGTAGCTACTGGAACAGGGAGTCGTGAGAGAGCTGATGTAACCACTCTGTACTAAACTCAAAGTGACGTCATAAGCTGTAGCCGTGAAGGTATTCATCAGAACAAACACCATGGTCACCGTGTCTCCTCCTTGTACGTTCTATATTCACTTCAGAGAAGATCTAAGATGAAAAGACTCACCGATATACCCGAATAGACCATGGGTGACCACGAAGTAGATAACTGACCTGTATAACCAGGGCAAGTGGCACCGCCAGTGAATGTCATACCCGAGAGAGCAGGTTCACTGTTGGGCGTGTGGAGAGGGCTGTCCGTCCAAACGGCAAACTGAGCGAGGAAAGAGACAGAGGGCTCATGATAGTACACGTTCTTACTCGCCGTGTATTGAGCCGAACTCTCGAATGCATTGACGACCGCCTGTGTTGGATCAGCGATGATCAGCGGACGAACCTCTTCACTCACCAATGAATAGATGACATCCTCCTTTCTCTGCGTTCCACTGACGACGAGTGAGACTCTGAGGACGAGAACACTGGTGGGGAACAGAGGATCGTTGTAAGCTGGAATTGTAAATTTGATGGAATTACTCTTGGTGTCTGCGGCGGCCTGAACGCTGAGTGATGCAGCACTGGCGGTCGTATCGTAGAAGGAAGTGACAGATCCCGTAGTATTAGCAGATGAAACCGTGTTGGCGTGATAAAGAGCCGGGCTACCACTGGCAGTTTTCCAATTCCAAACGAATCGATCCACGCCTTCGATGATGGGAGGAAAAAAGACCTATCGACGTTCATCATATTTTCTACACAATGTCTCACCTGTATAGTAATTCCACCGAAAGTGCTGATGGGCAAGACGTACTGAATCTCATAAGTCACCATATCTCCAGCCACTACGTCGTTATTCGCATTGGGTGGCTGACTGTTGATGGCGTAGACGATGACGGATAACGGACCAGAAGAAACGACGATGGAAGCTGCAGAGGTGTCCGTCACTGCGGTACCCCCCGTGACGCCCACGTTGGCCGAGAAGACAACCGACGATCCAATTTTATCTCCTTGTCTCACCTGACACAGTCGTTCGTTTCATTGTCTCTCCACACGTGTAAATCCTCACCGGCACAGAAGTGGCCACGTAAAAAGCGGACGTTCTACTACCGTATCGAATGGAGGCAGTCCAGGGTCCGTAGGCCACTCCATTGCTCGTCGCGTTGATGGATCGAAGTAGAGAGCTGACGTTGAAGGTGATGACGGACTGACCGGACGTGGTGGTGATGGAGGTGAAAGCGGTTAGGTCGTACGTCTGGCTCGATAGTGTCATGGATGGAGATATACCACCGGTGACGTTGTGACCGTCGTCCAGAGTATCCACGATGACGAGAGAGTTGAAGGTGAAGTAATCCGAGATCTACGATGAAGGTCAGAAGAGGAAGAGATGATAGAAATATGTCAGAGAGAATGAGAGATGAATGTGAGTTGAAGCTCACTTGAAAGTTTAAGGTGAAGTTGTTGACTTGATAGGGCCGAGTGTTCGATTTTAATACCGATTTCTGTATGGCCAGTGATTTGATGTTGTGGACGAGGGTCGCAGTATAAGCCGGATAATTGGCTGCCGCGAAAGAGTGGACGATGCTGTATGTGATGGCCGCTCCACTGGCAGGTAAAACACTACCTCCGGTGTAGGTCCTCGGTGCGTACCTTTCATCGTGTCATAGATGTGCATGATAACATGATGAGTCTCACCATGTGTAACTAAAGAACAGAGAAGGTGCACCGGTTCCAACGACATTCCCCCAGCTCCACGAGGTCGAAGTTAAGTTGACCGGATTAGAAGATGTTTGCGTTTTTACGACGGGAATAGAGCCAGTTAAGAGGGGTACCGTTAAGACAGAGGAATTGAAAGACGTGGGCATCAATGTGATGGATCCACTGGCAGTGATCGGAAACGATGGTCCAGACACAGTCTCACTCTCGGGCAAAGACGAACTCAATGCGTCGATCTGAGAAGTTGAGAAGATGTTGAGAAAATGATCTCCTGAGATGCGATGATGATACGCACCGAATATAACGGAGAGACGACTCCAATAGAGGAAGTCCATGACAGACTGATCGTGTCTTTGAATAGAATTCTCGATTGAATGGTGTATGTGGTGGAAGGATTGGCTCCTGAGGACATGGTGGCAAACAGAGATATAGAGAAGGGAGATTGATTAGTTCCTATCGTGTCCGTAGGGACAGAAAACGAAACATAGGTGTATCCCACCGTTCCACATACTCTGATGGCAGGTCAGAACGACGATGGAATTCGGATCATGTTTGTGATGGAGACTCACTGGATCGAGGAATTGAAGTTACTGTTCACACATCCTCCTGCAGGAATGATCGCAGAATTAAATGTGATGGCTGTTACATTTTGGAAATAAACAGAATTCAACAGGATTCCGTTGCCTCCTGCACTCGGTATGATGAGTTCTACAAATGGGGTGTAACCTTTGAAGAAGATGAGTTTCGCCTGTCACATGTTTTGTCTCCTCACATAAAAGGACGCTTCCATCGCTCGAGTCACACCCAACGTTAGTTGTGAACTGCCCGTTCTTGCTAGCGAATATGGAGCTTGGTCCACTTAATGTGGTCGTTCCTAGGGATCTTCATGAGCTCTTAGCAGTGTCCTGATAGTCTCACCATAGATATCAGCTCCTGCAAAAGCTATGAAGATGCTCGAGAGGAGCAAGAGCACACGCATCGAGGCTGATGCTGTGAGGAACAAAATGTTGGCGATCTCCGGCAAGATGCCCTTATAAACGTACATTAAGGGGCTTATTCAAGAATAGGCCGTTCCATTCACGGAACTGGCTTGTGATCGGCACTTCATATGAATCATCTAGCACTCCTGCCATGCGGAGGTCACAAATAGTAAGAGTACATTACGTGACGAGCTCCCTATAACTCGCAATAATCGCGAAACACGCATATGATTCAGAGGAGAAGGGAACCATTTTCAGAAAAGGTGTGTATTCTCAAATTAGAACTCAGGACAGCTTTTAAAAGGCTCCAGAGCCGATGCCCTTGTAACCGTTGATAGCATCGATGCGGTTCTCCTTGCCACCGATAAAGTTGCCTATCACGTTCAAATCTCTCAACAGAGAAAAGTCGTCGGTGGCGGCTGCGTATCCACCTGTCAGACCGGTCAGCGCTCAAAACTAAACACCAGCTCACCAAAGGGGCTGCTAGCAGCCTTTCTGTGAGGAGTCACGAGCTGGTAGACGGCATCAATGAGAGAGAAATCGGTGACATCGTCTCCGTAGCCTCCAAAGAGCTCATCGAAGTTCCTCTTCCGTCCGAAACCTTGAGCGTGGTGTCAGGTCATCTTCTTTTCTCAAACTCACCGGAGAAGTCTCCGCCAAAGCCGTTGATAGCATCGATTCGATTCTTTTTTCCTCCGATGAAGTTGCCGATGATGTTGATGTCGGAGAGGAGACCGCGATCGTCAGCGTCATTCTCTCCTCCCTTGAGAACACTGGCGATGGTGAGAAGGCGTGACACTTGATCCGACTGGTAGCTGGCCGCTCCTCCGGGTCCGGCAGCTTTAAAGCTTTGAGCGGAGACGAGGCAGAGAGCGGCTAGGCCGACGGTGACGAGTAAGAGTTTCATAGTAGAGTCTGTAGGTACAGGTGTTGGTTGTTGTGCGTGTGGTGGAATGAATATAGGTTGGGGGACATCATCTCAGACTCCATCTGGAGGAAGATGTGTCTGTATTGAGATTTCGATGCGAAACCACCTTCTTCCACACGTGTCAGACTGAAAACCGAATTCTCTATCCTTTTCGTGGACGCATGGAACGCTGCTTGATATCCAGCGATTAAAATGGCGAGAGTTCGAGTTTTATTTTTCAGTGATGAGGGTCCTCCACAGGAAATAGAGGACCTGATTGATGACCGAAGTCACATGCTTCGCCTCGTGAGCATCCATGGCGGCATCCGATGCGACCCTCCTGCAGGCATAGAAGAACATCCTTCCGTTACCCTCTTCGATCAGCCCGTGAATGAGCATGTCCGGCTCCCAAGGATTGAACAGTATCAGATGCATCTCCTTGTCCTTTGAGATCTGCACGGCAAACTTGGGAAACGATGCGATCAGATGCTGCATCAACTGTCCCCAGTAAAGAGGCAGCGCCATCAGTTGCGTCAGAGAGGTATCGATCTCTTCGATTCGCTTGCGAACGACGAGATTGCACAGAGAAGAGAACTGCTCTCCGGTGATGTGAGTGTCCTCCGGTGATGAGCCGGATCGTAGGAGTGACCTCCACAGGTGGTCGCGGTAATAATCTTGCGACGCTCTCTTCAAGACAGTCGAAACATGGTCCCTCGCTTTCGTCATGAGGTGGCTCATCTTGTTGACACGATTTCGTTTGCCGCCGTAAGCTGAGAGATGTCAGAGAGAATGAAGTATGGGAGACGCACTGCGGATGTTCTTGTTGACGCGGAGGAGGTAGTATTGGACTCTCATCTCTTTTTGTTTCTCCTCTCTGAAAATGATGTGAGATGTTGGTGATGACAGACAATGATGAAAGATGAGATCGTGATCGATGATGCAGATGACGATGGAAAATCTTGTTGGAGACGTCACTCACTTCTGTTGATAATCCATGAAAGCCACCATGGCGTATTGCACATTAGGATCGACCACTTCTTCTCCAAAATTAGGAGCAACCTGACAGACAGCTGCGTCTAATCCAACGGCCGAGAGAGACACCAATCCGTACCTGTCCTCCATTCAGATCCCTCTTGATTCCTCTACAAACCTCTTGGCATTCTCTGATAAATAATGGAAGATCTCCTCTGACTGCACGGAATTCTCGGTGGAAAACTCATTCTCTGCGTAAGAGATGTCGTTCTCTCCCTCTACACTCGTCTCGGCGCATCTACAATTCCTCTCAGTCTCCACTCCGTGAACAGTCTCTGAGATGACTCACTTTCTACAAGCTTGTAGAATGGACACGAAATGAGAAGCCGTGGATAACACTTCGTTCGAAGGTGAATCCGTGGACAATTCTTCCATGAAGAACAAGAGGGTCCTCAGGTGATAGTCGTACAGACTCGTTCCAAAAGACACACTCGTCATCAGCCGCTTGTAATCCTCTCTGAAATTCTCTCGATTGCGGATCTACATCAGCGTCACGATATGTGATGTACGATGTCATACCTGAATCGGATCCAGTCTGACCGTATTGATTCGAGGCTTCTGTGTGATGACACTCATACTCTCACAACAGACAGTCATCCTCTCTTCTGACGTCAATCTCAACATGACGATACCACCTGAAAGGTGGTCAGATGTTATATGTACAAAATGATTCTCTCACCTCTCAGAGGGCGAATGAAGGTCCTTTGGATGATGTGATGATGAGCAGATTGTGTGATGAACAGCCACGACGTGTTGTTCTGCTGTCCCATCTTCAATCGCTGAAAGCCCAGAGCTTCCAGTTGCTCCGTGAATTCGTGGAGATACTTCTCCAGCCCCTTTTGATAATATCTGCCAAGATGAGATTCTCCATGACAGGACGGAGCATCTCACTTGGTGTAGGCAGAGTTGTCCACAATGTCGACGGCATCCAACATGAAATTGCAGCGGAACGTATCCAGATTCCTACAGGACTTCAAGACCATGGGCAGGTGATCGCTCAAGCCATTGAGAATATTGTGAGGAAACTGCGTCACGAGCGAAGAGACGTTCGATGTGGGTAGAAACTTTGTGCACATATTGAGGATCTACATCGGAGTCATGCTGATGACGGACGAATTCGTCTCACCTCTTGTACGGATCGACTGTGGTCTTCCACGAAGGAAGTGTGATTGGCTACCGCACGGAATTGACTGCCGTGCAGTTTGACGGGATCCGTTATTTTGGCCATTTGACTCTGATGGAGGGGCTCTATCGGCCATTCACCCTTGAGAACTGTGTTGAAATCCCTGCGGCTCTTCCTTCCTGTGCCTTGTGGCTTGACTTCTTGCGTTGCACCGGCACGATTGGGGGATGGATTGTTGACTAACAGTTCGATATTTTCGACCGTAAATCTCGCCACGTCAGTCTGTTGACTGCTGATGCCAGCACGTGGCATGGAGAGATGACCTATCGAATCAGTCGATTCACCAATAATAAGATGTGATGTATCACCTTGGTTCATTGGAGGTGCGGCTGAATTCGTAGCGTGCAATTTTCCAACGGTAAGGAGGGGAGTGTGATTGAAGAGGCCCAATTTTTGGAAGAGAATGGAAGTCAACAGGTTCGATCTCATGGACGTCCACGATTTCAATCGATTGATGCAGGACTGATGATGTCATCCATCACGATGTCGATGTCTCTTCTCACCTTAAGGTGATCGGTGCCAGCCGAATTCCAATTGTACGTGAAGATCTCGATGGAGCCCGATTGGACGATAATGAAGATGGCATTCTTTCTGTTCAACGATTTACCATCGGATGATGCCACGTGTGGGTAGAGAAGGTGCTCGTCTGGGTAAGGAATGAATTCTCCAGTGATGTCCGAAGCATCGTGATCGATGTTACCACCGATGATGGAGAAGAGATAACGATCCTTGTTGACCAATAGTGTCTGCAGATCGAGCTCAGGCTCTTGTGAATTGTAGATCTTGTAATCGGAGTAGATGTCCTCAGAGAAACAGGCGATGGGCTGCATCTTCGCGTTGATGTCCAATAGAATGGCTTGTACCTAGTCGTAGAGTTGGTCGTGGCGAATTGTAGAATGTCATCTTCACCTCACAGACGAAATTGTGGATGGCCCAAGTGGGAAGAGAAGACGCCAATTGAAGGTGGAAGACAGAAGCAGCATTCATCTCTTCCGCTCTCTGTAATACCTGCGACCAACCTCAGTCGTCCACTTTTCCATCTCGTATCACCTGCTTTCCGGGAGACAACAACTCTTGGTACAGATTGATAACGTGACATCTTCTCTTCAATAGATACTCTTCCATGATGTACTCGCAGACCGTGTGAGCGATCGACGTCTTCAGTTGAGAGCAGAGTGCCTCCGCAGAAGAAGTGCCCTCCCTCGTCCACACTTCGATGAGAATGAGATTCATCTCCTTCTCCCAACTGTCAGAGTGGGTCGGCACGTCTTGAGCGGACATCTCCAGCCACGAAGTCTCGTTCACGGAAGATTCAGTCAGGCTGTTGTCTGTCAGTTGAGAAATGGAAGAATTCGATCACTTGTCGGACGGGTTAGCGTAGGTGAGGCGTACGATGGAGATGCCCTGGGAAGCATTCTGTTGGATGACAGAGGAAGCCTTTCGATTCAATACATTATATACAAATGCTCCTTCCGTCTCCGAATTCTCGTTGAAATCCAACGCACCGTATCTACAACGCGATCAGCGGAGAACGTAACGTGAGATCTCATTCGAAAACACACCGGGTAGAGATGATCTCGTGAGAGGTATCACCAGAGAAGGTGGTGTGGAGTGTAGATAGATACTGTCCGATGCTCTGTCTGAGAAACCTAAAGAATTTCGACATGTCCACGTGATGCGGCAGCTTGCTCATGGTGGACAGACAAGGCAACAAGGTCGATCCTCGGATGAATTGAACGTCTTCCGGTGTCAATTTGAGCAATGGATTTCTCTCTAATAGATTGGATATGTAAGCGAGAGTATGTTGTGCTAATTTGCTCTCCAGCAGTCTTCCCAATTGTTCCGTGAATTCTACACCTTTAATTTTTCGTGTTAGAATGAAATACATCAATGATATTATTATGATTTAGCTCACCCGGTGGATCAACACCGTACAATCGCAATAGAAGAGTTACACTCTCTCCGTTAGCCTGTGAGCTACCACTGCTCGTGTCCGATAACTTCATGTAAACGATCTTCCCTCCCGTATCTTTAAACACGAACAGGTCCGGTCGATTGATGACAAAGAGTGGATGTAAGGCGGTGGCGATCAGTGCTCTCACCGCTTGCTGCGGCGTCAGCCTCGTGTGAATCGGCAAGTTGATCTCCCCCACGCAGTCGCAGGCCAAAGAGCCCGGCTCGAATAATCCCCTTCGATTGGCAAAGGGTGAAGGGTTGACCAGTTGGTTCTTTGTCAATTTCTCGTCGCTGGGCGCACCTTCCTCGGGCACCAACAAGAGAGAAGAGCAGATCTTCGTCTCGTGGAGTTGGTACAAGAGGATGAGACGGTTGACTCGCTCGCAGACTTTGAGGAGAGCCGTTCGGATAGAAGAGAAGAGAGTGGTGCGCTGGACGGATGCGATGCTCTGTGAATGGAAGCTAACTCTTGTTGTATCACCCGCTCCTGATTCATTTAAAAAAAGGTTGAGATGACGTTTGATTCGTGCTTATCAAATGATAATATTGCTTGTGATGACGAATATGTATCGTCTCACCTTCGTTCGGATTGTATGATAAAATCAACCAGTAAGGAATGTTCTCCGGCTCTGATGTCTCTCGATCCTCCGACAGATAATACAGATCGTCGATCTTATTCAGCTTCAGTGACAGTCCTTGTACGGAAGGGTCGCAGTTGATCAGTTCGTTCGAGAACAATTTCCTTCCATCCCTTGCATCCAAGAAGGGAAGGGGAACGGTGAAGCTGGACAGAGAGTCACTGAACGTGAGATTGCGCATGTGCTGTAGAACTAGATCGAGGGTCTTGCGTGTGACCGGACGTTCAAATCGTAGGGCGTTCAATATTTGCTCCGAGATGAGCTGTCGCACGTAGGTACCGGTCTGTCGGATGACCCTCCTGACGTTAGACAGTGGTAACGCCTCCACTGACATCTGTTCATCATCAGTTCTGCCTCGAAGTTTCATTGATAAAATATTTCATGAGAGAGGATGGATGAATGAGACAGGTGTGATAAAAAGGAATGATCACCTGTTTCTCATCGTTGATGACTTTGACATCCGTATTCGAGTGACTGATCGGCTTGAACGGTGGCAGCATGACGACGATGAGATGAAGGCAGAATTTAGCACCGTCTCCCTTGGCCAGAGTCTCCGAGACGAAAGAGTTATTCTTCGGTGTGGGTATCGTGTCGACGTTGAATTCTCTCTTCTCCTTCTTTCGATTACTTCCCTTGTACGACACGTGGCATTCCATTCGAAAGAAGATGGGAATAGGGTAGATGCCAACGTCGCTCGCTTGGTCGAGGTCCGGTGTCTTCTGTGTCTTTTCGGACAGTTCTCCCTCGTAGTCGTTGTACTCGTGTGGGTTCTCTTCTTCGTTGTCCGTCGCCTCATCGAGGCTGTCACTTTCGTTCTCTGATTCAGAACCAGCTCCAGTCTTGTGGGTAGATTGTGTCGATTTACTGCTGGAGAGATAGTAATAATCGGTGCCTTCGATGCGTTGATAATTTCCTGCTAACATCTGGACGAATTTCCTCTGATTCTCTTCTTCCTCCTCGGCGCTCTGCTTGCAGTTGTTGATGACTTGGATGTACTGCGTGATGTCGACCTATCGAGCGTCACGGCCTTGAACACATCACGTCGTGTCACCTCGAAGAGGTACTCTTGGCAGGACTGTATCCCTCTCTTGAAATCGACGAGCGATACGTTCTGCTTCTCCCTCAAGGTAGTGTATAACACCTGTCTTCCGTCATCTTCTCTCTATCTCTCTTTCTTCACCTTGACGAAATTTCGGTTGTGAGCGTCACCAATGGCGTGACAGAATTGAACCATCGACATGGATGGTCTCTGCTTCATCGAATGACCTTGTGATCCATTGGATCCTGTCTCAGCTTAACAAATTTCATCTGAGAAGAAAACTTACGGTGAGGGTATTGATCGATGACCTGACGATCGTCGAGAGGTGCCGTGATGGATTGGATGACAGCATCAGGAAATTTACTTCGAAGCGTCACGTTGAGATATTGTGCGGATGATCTCACCTCCTAGTGGGCTCCCTCAGGCTCTCCCTAGAACATTCGTAATATCTGACTTTGAAGTTTCCTTCGAGGATAACATTCACTGGTTTCTGCAGGAAACTGAGGAGGAGGACCGAACTGTGTAAAACTTTCTCATAGCAATAACATCTGTATCTCGTCAATCATCCCTCCTCCACGCCACTCTCACTCTTGCAATCTCAATTGGATGAGATCGGCATCGTTATGGGGCAGTGGTATCTGTCGGTTGTGTAGAACGTGGATCGTGTGCTGTAACAGATCGTACAATCGACTGTTGGTCTTGTTCATGCCCAAGCTACTGTTCCTCACATCGTTCGTCTGAAATAATTCGTACTCCCTCTCGACAACGGCACGATTGCACGTCACGATGCTTCCCAGACTGAACGGTGGTTTCTGTTGATCAATCAGATCGCTCAATCTCACATTCTTCTCACTTGAATACGGAACGGTGTCTCTGGTTGTTCTTGACCGTCCATGGGTATAGATTTCGCCTTACCTTCCTCGCTCGGTTTTGACTTTGTGATGAGCGTATCGAATGTAGACAGGGAAGCGATGACGTGCATATCTGTCTCGTAGATCCAGTGTCTCATCGTTTCAAAGAGTCCCTGTCGTAGGAGGTGAATGGAGAGAAATGGATGTGATTCTCACGTCTTCGACTCCCATGGCGTAAGCGGGATCGTCGCAGAGGAGAGTACCGTACTGAGGTTCCATCCATATCTCTGTGATGATGTAATTGTCCGAAGCTCGATAGATGACGTATTGAATCATGCAGGGAAGTAACTTTGGATGTTCTGTGTCGATTCCGATGGGAGATGTGTTGAGGTAGATGCACTGTTTCGTTCAGATGCGATAGTTATGTGGTTCAACTTCACCTTGATGAAATTGAAAGAACAGGGGTAGCTCTGCAACAAGAAATTCTGTCTCAGTCTCGCCTTGATGATCAACTGCATGACGAGATCTTGCGTGTCCACGTTGGGTATCCTCCAGATCCACCTGTCACTGAGGTCATTCCACGTCATCACTCCATTCCTCACCTCTTATTCGGCATGTAAGACAGCAGCAAATGAAACGAAGGAGATGCCGGAATAGAAGGAACGGGTGTGAATCTCAATCCCATCATGCTGTCTGAAGGATGAGGCTTGTTCTTTGTCGTTCCGTTGGTGTTGGTGTTGTCATATCGAATGATGAGAGGACGCAGGGGCTTGCTCAGCAAATGGAAGCGTCGACCGACTTTATCTTCTTCATCGTCGGGGGGCTGTGATGACGTGAGATGACGTCATCGTGATGATTCTCACTTGATCGGATGTCATGTTGATGATGTCCTTCAGCTCTACAATCACTGCAGCGCGAGCTGAAGGTAGGACGTTGTAGAAGGACAGGTGTAAGATCAACATGTTGATCGTCTCGTAGGTCATCTGAGCGATGACGAAACAGTGTTGGCCCAACGGTCCAGCGGAGGAACAGGGTAATATCTTCATGTACAATCTACGAGATATGAATCTATAGACATCACATAAAATCAAAGTTTTCATCGTCAGCTTGCTGAGAGATGAACGAGATGATAGAAACATCACCTCTCTTCGTAGGTGGAAGTAGCCCACTGGTATAAAGTCGAGTCTAATTCTCTCGATGCGTCGGTGAAAGTCTGTTGTAAATCGATGTTGACATCCCTCTCCCACTGTTTCCGATGATCGATGACCGGATGGATGATCATCTCCAACTTGTCCGTTTCGAACCATTTGTACCAAGAGGATAAACCGATGGATGTTAACAGCTTCCAGAATCTATTCATTTTCAATCGATTTATCCATTCAGACATAACAACCCATCGTAGAAAGTATGATAAATGATAAAGAATAGAATGAAGGATGACTCACCTCGAGTTATATTCCACGGATTCTTTGGCTGATATCTGATCCGCTGCATTCTCTGGAACTTCTAGCGATGGAAGCACCTGTTATCTGTGTCATTCCTAGAATGAAATTCATTGACTCTGTGTGAGGGTATACCTGACTCGTGAGGTGCCACACCATCCGATCAGCTTCGATCATGCTGGCTATAAATGTCTGCAGCCTATCATAGAGTCAGTTCGTCTCTCCCTCATCGATCTGATGCTCGTGATGAATGAATCACCTCGCTGGTGAGTTGATGGGATGACTATTTCCGGGGTTCTGAACTAATTTCGTGTATTGTAGTAGAAATTCGTAAAATGCGACGATCTGTCACCATATCAGCCCAACGATGAGACAAACTTGAGATCCATAGATAGATCAAAATGATCTCACCTCGAAATCGATGGTGATGCAGTGATGCCCCTCTCGATGCGTGATGGTATAAAACAACGTCACGTTGGGTTGCCACAATAGAAACAATCCTACCGTCCTCGTCTGCGTGGCATTATCCATACTCGTGTGATCCAGCTGAAACCCTACCATCTATCAACCTCTCTCCCCTCTTTCGGAACAAACCTTCGCTCATTCTGATCCGAACGATGGGCAACAGATCGATAGCCATCGTGTATCGCTTCACGGACGATTTGATGACTGGTACGGGAGGTGGAGGTAGATTAGACCAAGGGAATGGATGATCCACAGCGATGGCCACGTTGACCATGGTGGCATCGCGGATCATCATCTCTCTGGCGAAGCCTAATCTTCCGCTCTTCTCTTCTCTCTGGACTCGGCTCTCTTCTTCTGGAAGGAGGCTGAATTTCTCACCGTCCCACAATCTGCTTTCGCTTGGAGAGATAGTGGAGCTGTGATGGATGGGATTGACATCTGTTTCTCATTACTTTTCAAGTTATCTTTACGAATTGTATGAGAACATTAAGATCTTTGTGAAACATTCGAATCCTATCTCATCTTCTTTTCATCTGTTCTAATGATGAACCATATGACTCACCTTTACAGAGGATCCACTTCTGATGAGGTGAACAAGATAGAGTCACGGTCGATGATTTGTTGAGACTCTCGCACTCGTATGAAATGTTAGGTCGATCGTTATTACGCTTAACCGATTTCATCGAAATGAAACACCCAGAGGTACCCAACGACAGATGGCGTAGCGTCTCTGTTAAATATCGTTACGATCGGTATAGATATCCACTCACCGATGTCAGCGATGTAACCGAATGTGCAATGAATGGGAACGACATTACTGGTACTGACCAACAATGTGGAGCAAGATATGTCCTCTCGATTCAACAGCATGAGTATGGAATCGTAACCGTTGCATTCTGATGGAAGGAAGGTGACACCATCCGTGAAGACTGTGAAGGTCAGTGAGTCAAGAGGAAGAGACCCACAGATGATGTTGGGGCAGGCATCTTGAGGGAGTAATTTGAGAGCGAAGGCGGCGGTCTGCATCATGTTCTGAAGGGTGGAGGAGAACGTCAATGTCTCTTTCGAACTGATGAATTTATCAATCTTTATTCTTCTCGTCGTGTAAATGGGTTTCTACTTGTCATTCTCATACGATCATGAGTTGTTGATTTCGTAATAGAATCTCACCATCGTAAATAAATCTGTGTGACCTCGTTCTCTAATTCATCCAATTTCTGCTTCAGAGAGGACAGAGCGTCTTGTAATGAATCTTCCGATAAATAAAGTCCTTGAACGACCACCTTTGAAACACATGAGATGAGAACATTTTCGCATTCGAGAGATGATCAGTTCACCTTGAATGTCTCTAAAAATGATCCTTGTGCGATGACCGTGACATACAGATCTGGGTTGAACTGGAGAGATATGTCAGAGATGAAGAAGAGGTGCAACTCACCATCATGGTGCCACCTGCCAGGGTGATGGGATGGACGAGAGAACGAAAAGTGTTTTCCAAGTTGATGAAGAGGGATTCGAAGAGGACCATGCCGCTGTTCTGATCGATGACGGCCATGGACGGACTGATATCTAGATACAAAACGAGTCGATATCGTGTGTAGAGGACGGTGATTTGGGTGTCAGTCGTCAAGACTAAACTCGTGCTCTCCTGAGTCTCATTCGAATCGTCTCCATCTTCATATCCATCCTGTGATTCGTGAATCTCTTGACCATCACCTCCTTCGTTTCTCACCTCATCTGAGATGTAGGACAGTAGTTCTCCCCTTTCCTCAAAGAGGTCTTCGTCACAGAAGTATTCATCTTCTTTCGATACCGCACACAGGACATGAAGAGAATTACCTCCCAAATGACCATCGACCCTCTTTGTGCGTTGACGAGCTCGCCCTACCTTCGAGAGGTGAAGCACATTGTTGTATGAGGCACGGGAAAATCCTTCGTCTACTGGATCGCTCTTCTGTTCTGACAAGAAGGCATTGTTCAGGAACCACTCGCACCGATCTGTCCTCTTGAAGAGAGAATGATCATCGGCCAAAAGTGTCAGCTCTTTACAAGTCTTCATATTGTCTTTCCCATGGTCATTGTCGACTTGATCTATCGTCATGCCCCTCTAAGAGCTTCCCAAGTATGAGGTGCTGATGTGATGCTTGTAGAATCGATCGCCCGAAAAAGTTTGGAAAATTCTCTCAACATCAGATCACATCCTCAACCACATTCACACACAAGAGACATGGCCCTTCGCAGTAAGACCTCTCGTCTACCCCCAGAAGTAAACCGCATATTATACGTGAAGAATCTTCCCTTCAAGATCACATCGGAGGAGCTGTATGATATCTTTGGAAAGTTTGGAGGTATCCGGCAGATACGGCTTGGAACGGCCGCCGATACAAAAGGAACGGCCTTCGTTGTCTTTGACGATATCTACGACGCCAAGATGGCGGTTGACCATCTCTCCGGATTCAACGTCCTGAATCGGTATCTCATCGTACTCTATTATCAACAGAACAAGGTCACGAAGAAGGCAGATCCGAATGCGAAGAGACAAGACATCAACAATCTGAAGGAGAAATACAGTGTCGAATAATGATGGTCGAGGGAGTGCATTTCTTTCTGTCTATTCTTTTAAAGATGCAGAGACCCAACCACGAGTGCTTTGTGTCTTTATCGTTGGATCTCAGTTGATGTAGCCTCTCTTCACATCATACGGCGTCAAGGTCTATATCTTGATAGATGCTGAGACGGCCGTGATGTTATATTTCGACACCGATGACGACGGTGATGGCGGACGAGACCATGATGGCTGACGATGATCGCACGAGGTTTTGCCCGTCTCCTCTCCTCTTCAAACATCAGTTTATCTCAGGACAAGATCATCGTGAGAATTGATTTATATACAAATTGAATCATGACTTGTCAGATGGTATTGTTGGTGGTCTGTTGGTCCAAAGGAAATCTCTTCCATATCTTCGTCGTCTTATCTCCTGACCCTTCACCGCATCAGATGATGAGGCACATCGACATCGTTCATCACCACTAAAGAGAGTCTTTTTGGAGAGAGAGAGTGCGTGAACATATCCCTTGTGTCCGTTCAATGTCTTGACGCATTGGAACGTATCCAAGTCCCACACCTACAGGTGCGTCATGAAATGATGTCAACGATCATCACTCACTTTGATCGTATGATCGAAAGAGCCACTGAAGAGATAATTATCGGATATCAGCAATTGCCACACCTTCGCCTCTTCAATCCGATATTCGTGTCTTATATTCACATCACCTCCCAATTGTGCTCTACAAATTCGGTGATATATTCACCGCTGATACCATATACCTACCCATCTCAATTTCACGAGAGGAAACAATGACGACCGAATGGTCCCACCTTGATCTTACAATCGTCGTGAGAACCTAAACAAATGAACCCACATCCAACTGCGATGGACACGATCCTCTGACCAAGCGTGATGGTCTATGTGAATGTCAATTCTCTTGGATGTATCAATATCTCACCGACACACACTGTGACGTCACCATATTCCACCCCTTAACCGTGTGGTCATCACTGGAGGTATAAATCATATCCGCTCCTCCATCTACAATGTGCCAGATGCAATCGTTGTGCCCCGTCAATACTTTCTTGCATTCTAACGTCTCGATGTCCCACACCTGTCATCATTAAGCCTTACGCTCCATTTGTTCACTCACTTTAATCGCACGATCTGCACCAGCACTCAGCAGGTATTCGTCTTTGACGCACAGAGTGTACACTTTTCCATTTCCTGCGGGACAAGTCCATACGCAGCTGAAATCATCTGTATTCCAACACTGTCCGTCATGAACAGATTATTCAGAATCACAAACACATCATTATGAACGTTTATGATCATAAATACGGACGTTCATTCATTTTTCTCACCTTGATCGTTGCATCTGAAGATCCACTGAACAATTTCTTCTTGTCTCTCGACAGAGCGAGTGCCCAGACGGTGTAAAAATGACCACGCATGATACCCACACTCCTCTCGCTGACACCGTCTGGTTCGACGTCGTTCAGATCCCACACCTGCAACGTATCCATGGAAATCCATCGCACTCGATACCCACCCTGATGGTTGTGTCGTGAGATCCTGTGAAGAGATAATTCTTCTCGGTCCAGGGTAGGACGCAGGTGACTCCTCTGCTGTGACCTCCTAAAGTTCCGGCACATTGGAAGGATTCGATGTCCCACTGTTCATCGTCAGAACCAGCCGTGAATGGAAGGTGTGGTGGTGGAGAAGAGCGGAAGGGAATATCGTGGAGTGACTCACTTCTGTCTCTCTGGCTGGTAATTTCGTCGTCTTTCTATCGGTATTTGGAGATGTTGCCTCTTCTTTTCCTCGCTCTTCGATCTGGATCAGATCAGGTGAGTCATTCGGTAGATGTGCATTTCTACCAGAGAGCATTCGGGTGTGTGAGGATGAGAGATCAGATCAGGTGTGAGGGACCTCGCTCTATGTGTTTCCGTCTTCAATTTTAGGATTTCTTCTTGGAGTTTCTGGTACGATTCAGAGGAAGATGAAGAGACGACATCACCTTGATGGTCTTTTTCATGTCGGAGGAGTCTTTCTTCATCTTCTCGATGAGCGGCTATTTCGGGTCAGAGATCTGCTGCAAGTTCACATCACCTTCATCATTTCATACGGACACAATTTCAGATGCTCATCTAATTCGGAACGATAACCTGTCTGTGTCAGACAACAAAGAAGTCGAGCGACGTACCTTCCATCTTGCAACCCAGATCATGATTTGGGCATTTTGCAGGTGCGAACGAGCAATGCGCCTCATGTGATTTTCTCTCGTCTAACCTGGGATGAGTGTTGCAGCCTTCTTTTCTGTGACATGAAACTCAGTTGCAATAGATGAGAAACTGTCCACCTAAATCTGCAGAAAACTGGAAGTTCTTTCACAATCTCGTTCAAGATGAGATTAGAATGTGTGGCGACAAGTGATATCTGAAGATGTGAACATCTATCGCAACGATTATGAGTGTATCACTTGGTGACGACACAGAGGACACGTAGAATTCTGTATCCGATAGATGCACTTGGAACAGAAAGAATGGGAGCATTCTGGTGTGATGACTGGTTGCTCAAAGATCTCTCTGCAGATGGGGCAGTAGAGGTTGTCTGAGGGTGGATTGACAAATTCGAACTCATGATCCTCCATCGTGATGTGCAGGTGCGTGTAAAGAGGAATTAATTAAAACATTTCCTCAAAATGACAAGACAGAGAGCTACAACATAGGCCCGATATACATGGGAAATGAACCACAAAGACATAAGACCACCTATCAGAACATTCCTAAACCCATCAGAATGTTCTGTGGGGATGACAGTTGTTCAGCGCGTATTAATAGCTTTATCGCTGGATAGATGACGATTCGGGTCGTGACGAGGCCAGCACACATACATTCACTGGAAGCATAGATCACTTGACCAGAGGCATTGAATGATAACCCGCCTGCGTTGGAGGACAAAAAGTGGCTATTTGAACTGATATTGCGCCCATTTCCGATAGATCTGTCCCGCCACTACCAGGACCACATACCCTCCTGCCGATACGTGGGTCAAATTGCGTGTCTCACGAGATCGAAAGCATCAAGTGACTGGAACACTCATTCCACCAGTAAACACCATTGGCTACTATTGGCTGATAGAAATGACCCATTGCGCTTGCGGAGATAACGAACTTCTCCCTGGAGATATTTACACTACCCCAAAGATCTTACACATCTCCTGTTCCGCACCCTGTGGACTCATTTATTGTACTACACCACAGCATCAACCGCGATGCACCTTCTCGGTCTTCTCCTCTCGTGCGTCCTTGTGGCTACTGTACAGGCAGACATATATGGTGAGGAATAGAAGATCACATCGTGTAATTAGGTGATCATCACACTGACAATCGATAGGAGCCACGACTCTGTCTGGACCTAGCTTCATCTTCGCAAGCAAGAGCGGACAGTTCACCTCCACGGTGGGGTGTAGTTCGAGTAACGGGAGCGTTGTATTATGTGAGAAAACGACAATATCGCCACAAAAACGAAGTGCTCATCTTTTGCAAAGGTTACAACCCATTTGTTGAGCTCATCATACCAAGTGCAGGAGGCAATGGACTCCTCTTAAATTCTGTGTATTTTCAAACTATAACCACCATCACATTTAATTCTGCGATCATCCCAGTGGGCGGATGCTTAAGCAGTAACGTCAATGCTTCGATCCAGTGAGTCAAAACTTCAGATCACAAACTTCTTGGGACATCGAATCGATCACATATGATGACTGGTTTCAGGGTTTGTGGAAACGTAGGAGACACATACGTGTCCTTCTACGTTCCCGTGGATACGATGGGAACCAATGAGCCTTTCTTATCAATCACCCTCTTCACCACTATGTCAGCCACCACTAGTCCCTCCATCACATACACCATCCAGTCGAGAATCTTATTCAGAGACACGACCAGCCTGTCTTGGACCTCCTCTTTCGGGGTCGTCTCCCCACTGTATTCTGTGCGTATGATGATACACCGATGACTCCTCTCTGAATTTCCAACAGATCAGCTCATTGAACATCCCTCTATCCGAGCGTGAGACCGTATCTGGTCCATCATTTCCCATCACTGTCAGTGGTTCCATCACTCTGATGCCCGGCACGTTCAACACTTCCATATTGACAGTACCCCTCTTGATCGATTCCATCCCCGTCGTCACTTCGCAAACATCTAACCGGGCCAACGTAACATCGACTTCATGGGATTGGGGGAGTATCAACGGCACGGGTTCACCTTCTCTCTTCTTCAGTTACACATGGTGAGTCCACATCATCAAGACGATCATCACGTGACATGATCGTGAAGGTATGCACCGTTGATGTACAACAACATGAGCGTCTTACCTGCTAATGGGGCAGCCGTCGATGTGAATGTCCTTCACTCCTTCTAAGCAGACGATCTACCGGCTTATAATGCCACCCTCCTGGTTCACATCCGATCTCTGGCGATACAAAAGTACGTCTCGAAATCGAACACTCGACCTTATCAAGTCAACAACTTCACTCTCAACTTCCAAGTGAGTCACATCCTCAAATCTACCCTTCTCTTCTGACTTTCATCGTAGATTTCAGATTACTTCACCTTCAACTCCCTCGTCATCGTGGACACTCTGAACGACGGTCACAATGTCACAGATGGTATCACACCCGTAATGGTCTTGTTTGGAAGAAGCTACGATATGAATGATTTCACTTCCATCATCCCCACTGCATATGGTTCATCCGTTATCGTCTTCAACGTCAGCTCTCTACTGCGATCCATCAACGCGACAAGCAATGGAGTAGCTTACGGACCCTGGACTGCCTCCATTCGATACAGTGTCAGAACATCCGCTTATTACGTGGCCAATCTGTCACCGGTGAGAAACGTAGAAGACACAGATGATGACCTCGTCAGGTGAAACAGGGCGACAGGATATGGTCATCGGTTCTCTTCACGGCAAATTTGGGCCAAACTGGGGGAAGTGTGGTAACGGACACCTCTTCCACTTCCATCGTTGTTTCTTCTGGTCCGTTATCTGCCATCGTCTACGCCATCAACGATCTACCACCCAACCCAAATTACGACGTAGTGGCTGGAGACATGGTGACCTATGAGATTCAGTACGTCTTGCCCATCAGCACTTTCGGTGGAATCACCATACAGGTGAGACATTGTGTCGATCGAATGATGAACGTCGACAGGCCTTCTTTCCTCCCGTCATAGAGGGCGTGGATCAATTCGTTTGGAATTGGACAGATGCCAATGGCAGCCCTGATATCTACTACGCTAACACCGTTTCATCTGCTAATGCTACGGGATCCGTTGCTTCCTTCTGGGAGACCACTGGCGCTCCACGGCTCAAAGTGCAGGCGGTCGCAGATATCAAAAGCAACTCCATCAAGTTCACCTTTCCGGCGTACAACGATCCTCTGTTCCCCACCAGTGTTCTCGTCCTCAGAGTCTCACTCGTCGTCAGTGGAACGCAGAGGAAGGAGGATATCATCTATTCATTGGTGAGTGAAGAAACTTCACCCACAAGATCCTGATGCGATTCAGACATTGGTGAATGCATTCGAAGGCGCGGCGAAATATACTGCAAACTGTCACGTGGTATATCGTGAGCCTTCCGTCTCTTTCCTGGCTCAGTTTGCCGTTTGGACGGACAGCCCTCTTCACACGCCCAACAGTGAACCTGCTCTCACGGGTATGACTTTCTCTGGCAACGCTACTTGCCCTGGTTATACAGGTCATTTATCTACATCATGGGCGCCTGTACTCTATTCGGGTATATCGGTGAGTTGAATCGCCTTGAACTTTTTATTCAAGTTGTGTACAGAACGTTCAAGGAGGAGATACGGTGACTATGGTCGTCCTTGTCATGAACACGTTCACAGCCACCGGTTACGGTGTGACAACAAAACTTGCACAGAGTGGATACATCAGCACTCTCACGACTCCCTGTTCTTCTGATTACAACGCTGCCTTTCTTCCTTACACGGGGGGTTTCTCATCCAACATCGTGGCTAATATACAAGGTGAACTACTTCGCTCAGCCACCATCTCACGCCTCAACAGGAGCGAATGTTCAGATCCTCGTCACACAAGCAAAGATCAACTCTTCCTCACCCTCGAATTACACTTCCACCTTCACTTCATCCATCGCCAAGTATGGTTCCACTCGAAGTGATACGTCCTTCAATCTGCCCAATCCTTACAACTTCACTGTCATAACGGCACCCATCACCCTCTCAGCTCTCACTCAGCAATCAGCCGTACCCAGTACGTTTCGTCTCTTCACGTACATTCATCTCACTGATCTGTTCATAGATAGCCCGACCATTGGAGAGACTATCACGTTGTCGTTCAGCATTACCGTTCCGTGTTCGATCAACTCGATGGTTGCCGTTACCATATCTTCGACCGGTCCGGCTTTATGTCAAATCACTTCTGCTGTCGTCTCTTCTTCCAGCGCAGTATACTCTTCTTCATCTCAGCCCGTTGGTTCGTCTGCCGCCATTTCTGCATCGAAAGACACAGCTACCTTCAGCTGGGGCTCTCAGCTGACGACTAGTCGTCTGACGAACATCAACATGACAGTCGCTCTTCTTGTCAACTCCAGGTGAGAGAAGAAGGACATAACAAAAAGCTGACAGAAGATAGTGCGGTAAACCAGAAAACGGTGGTCGGTAACATGATGGCCATGGTGAGCTATCCGTATGGCAGTATGCAGTCGTCAGCAAGCTTTACGATCATCGAGCCAGTGATGAGCATAGCAAAGGCAGTCAGCGTCAACACTGGCGTGGGAGGTAAGCGCATCATTCCAAACATCTGCTGACGGCGGAAGGAACGAGCGTGACGATCACACTGACGCTCAACTGGGCATCTACCCCCACTACCATCCACAACGTCACTATCAGTGATCCTGTACCCGTCCAGTTCGACTCGTCATCCAGTGTAGTCACAACATCCACTTGTGGCACCTTCGGCTCTACAGTCTCATCTACGTCTGTCAACATCAGCTTTGCCTCTCTGCCGGAGACGCCTACTAGCTGCAGCTTGCAGTACGCAGTGAAGGTGGCATCTACAGTGCTGCTGGGACAAGTGTTCACGCAACCTGCTGTGGCTGCAGTGTACTACAGTCAGCCGATGAGCAACAGTCAGGGCAGAAGCTACACAGCGAGTGGCAGCGTGGCTGGGTCGTTTACAGTGGGATCACCGAGCATCACAACGAGCATGTCTGACTCGTCACTGGCATCGACAGCCAATCCAAACGTACAAGCTGGCGAGATAGCGACATATCAGAGTGCAGCAGTGATACCGGGAGGACAGATGACGTCATACAACGTGACGATGACGTTGCCGACAGGCGTGATCTATCAGTCATGTGCAGTGGCATCGACAGGAACAGCTATAACAGCAGGCACACCCACGATCAGCTTTGTAGATGCAAACAACGACGGCATACCAGAAGCAGCCATCTTCGTCTATGCATCGACTGTCTCTGCTCTATCAGATGGCCTTATAGATGCAACACACACCATAACATTCAACGTGAGAAGCTCATGTGACCTATGATCGATGATCTCTGATATATCTAGATAACTGGTATCATCTCCACAACTACTGCTCACGGAAATGTCTTGTCCATTACTGGTGCGCAGAAGTGGCCCCTTCTCACCGCGACTAGCACTAGCAGTGACAGCATTACTGTATTAGAGCCACTGCTGACTTTGAGCGTAACAACGAATGCCACAGCCAGTGGAGTGAAGGCAGCTGACATCATCTCTGCCACTCTTCTCTTAGCTCCTCGTACGGGTACCAACACTGCATCTTATAATGTGGTTATCAGCGTCACGTGAGCATCTTAAATCGTAGAGATGGCTCAATTTGAATAGGACTCCAAGCGGTTTTTCTTATCTAGGGAATCTGATCAATATCGTTGGAGCTGTGGTCACCGTCAATTGGCCTTCCTTCTCTGTAGATTACAATGGCATCAACTCAACACAAGGCACAGCCTCCATCATCATCTA
The DNA here is from genome assembly GCA_003024175.1 of Planoprotostelium fungivorum. Taxonomy (NCBI): domain Eukaryota; phylum Evosea; class Variosea; order Cavosteliida; family Cavosteliaceae; genus Planoprotostelium; species Planoprotostelium fungivorum. The sequence continues at coordinate 59,883 of MDYQ01000118.1, forward strand.
CTTCTCCCCCACCTTACTGCTTCCATTGCATAGTACATTCCAGATCAGTTCTTCCATCACATATTCATCAGCACTCACCAATGGTAAAGTCAAGGTCAGTCATCTGTTTGCTCTTGTCATCTTCTGAACGATGTAGATGGCCACGGCCAGCGTCAACTTGATTAGTGCTCCACCCAGTGGCGTCAGCAGCTTAGCCAGCAGTCTCACCGGTACGGTCACTCTTCCCAGCGTCACCATAGGAACCATCGTCACCGCTTCTTCCACGGTAACGATTCCCCCGGGCATATGTACTAATCTTATCGCTACATTCACTATCCCAGCCACACTGTCCATACTATCAAACTCGGTGAGTTCCATTCAAACCAGTCATCTATTGACGTATGATAGGTATCGGGTGTAAACATCGTTCTTCCTTTGGGTGTTTTGGGTATAACACCTAACACCCTCACCAGCACGAGTGCCTCTTGGAATCTGAATACTCTCCTGCCCAGCCTCATCTCTTCTACTGTCACGTTCACACTTCAGACTGTTGTGTCTAATCTGACTACAACTAACGCGGGCACTACCATCCTGCCCACCTTCTCTGTCGCTTGTCTGTCCACTGCCTCTGCTGTTGCAGGTGAGCTGATGATGCAGAGTCGACAGCTGAAAAGCAACAGTGAGCTTTAGCACAATGACAGTGAGAGAGCCATTGTTGACGACATCTGTGACGACAAACGCATCTGCAGTCTTGTCGTCAGGCGATGCCGTGTCGTTCAGATTTGCCTACCCTCTGGCCTCTGCATCTTCTTCTGCACCTTTCGACATCTCATTCAGCTCGCCTTACAACAACATCTTTGTGGGCACATCGTCCAGTGTCACGCTGGCGAACGTGGTGGGAACAGTGACACAGGGCAACACACAAGGAGACGGAGGAGTGGCAGCAATCTCATCTGTAGGACCGAGTGGCTTCACGATCAACTTTGTGGCTAATCTGTCACCTTTCTTGACTTCGGGTGCCTCGTACATCTTGACTGGATATCTTAGCTGGAACAGTACATCCATCAATGGTGTTTCGGTGAGTATGAAACATTTCGGCCCGTCTGAATTGACCGTGCTGATAGATTTGGAGAAATTATAAAGCACAGATCGCTGCTACATTGACCATCAACACACCCACCTTCACGATCACTACGGCTACACCCCTCGGAGGTAGTCTTGTACGTATCGGTGATGTCATCAACGTCACGGTGACTGTCACTGTGCCCAGCAGTCGAGTGCCTTCTCTCGCTCTCAGCTTTTCTTTCTTCAGCTCTACCACTGCCATCATGCAGATCGTCAGCACAAACATGACAAGCATGGCCAGCAGCTTGAACTCGAGTATGGCAGTGGGGTCAGCAGCCAGTCTGTCACAGCTGAACGCATATGGCTACAATGATGTGGCTGTGTTCTCTATGGGAGACGTGTACTCGTACAACACCGGGATCAACAACGGTGGTAGCACTTTCTCACTTTCATTTTCGGGTAGAGTAACACCTCAAGCATTGAACAAGTGAGATATCTGTCTATATATAATCAAGATCGATGATGTCTGATAATTTCCACAGGAGAGGAACAGTATCATGGCTCAATTCGACCATGTACCAGTCAGTAGGAGGCACACCCAGATACGCCATCAACACGTGGACTATTATAGAGCCTACCCTCTATGTCACTGTCACAAGTGCTCCCATCTCTGCACAAGGAACGGACATGCTTCGATTGACTTTCTATGTCGGCCACACTTTGGTGTCGAATGCAGACGCTTTCAATATTATCCTAAATTCGACTCTATCCGGCTATTCCCTGGTGGCTGGCTCGATCTCGACCAATTACAGTGAAGCAACCATTATCGCTGGAAACAACAACGGAGATGTTCTACCTTTCATCGGCTTATCCCAATTACCTCTCAACACCATAATTCAAGTGAGCTCTTATGGTTGTCATCTCGATCGATCTGACTCGCGGATAGATCAATCTGACGGCTCAGTTGTACGAATACATCACGTTAAACTCGACTGTGGTCACCACGGCCAATCTGTACTACACTAGTCTTCCCAACATCTTCTCTCGCTCTTACACCACCACGGGAACATTCAATTTAGTGACCATCGTCCCTTCCATTTCGGCTTCATACATTGCCACAATCAAAGGTGCAGCTCCCACAGCTCTGTCGATTGGTGAGAGCCTCAGCAGCTCGACGGTCATCATCAACCCCATCGGTACCATGAGCAATTTTAACATCATCACGTCTTTCACTGGAACTGCTACGATCGAGGTGAGTCTATTACTCTGATTCTCTATCGTCTGATATCTTGGCAGCTGTATAATCAGATTCTCGTCTTCGGTCCCTACGTCAACTCGACCAATGCCACTTCGGGCATCATGGGAGGTCTCATTGACACCAACGCAGATGGACGCTTCGACCAATCAAGGTTCATCCTGGGAACAGTCATGACGTCCAACATGACTGTCATCTCCAGCGGAGGCTTTACACTGTGGAACACCACCGACAGGCGCATCGCCCTTCAGATCAATTCAGTAGTGCCGAATATACCAGTCAACAGCAGAGGAAAGAGCTGCAGCTTGACCAGCGTGATTTATAGTGGTGGGAGTACTATGGGATCCATTACATCAGTGTGGCCCATCGTGAAGCCAGACATCGGAATGGTAGTGACGACAACACCTTCCACCAATGTGCAAGGAGGAGACACTGTCAATCACATCATCACTCTCTATCACTCAGCCATCAGCAACTCGCCAGCTTATCAGCTCAGCATCACCGTTCCGCTACTACCCAGCTTCATTCTAGTGCCTGGCACGATGCAAGTGAGCAACAGTGGCTTCACAGTGGTACAAGGCAACAGCAGCGGCGACACATCTGTGCTGATCAGTGGACCACTGCTGCAGCAAGGTGTCAACGTGACAGTGCAGTACACGACGACAATGTACACATACATAGCAGACAAGAGTGTGTCTTCTACCACGGCCAACATCTTCTACCTCAGTGCACCCACCGCTTTGGCAAGGAATTACGTCAACACCATGATGTTAACTGCTACATCATTGGACGGTCAGCTCGCTGCAGGCTACAACTCAACGGCGCATGGTCTCAATCCATCAGTGCTATCGATCGGAGAAGTCCTTACCATCTCTCACTACCTCACGATGCCCATTGGACAAGCCACAGGAGTCAACGTCTCTTTGTCCTTACAGAATGTGGCAGGCAGTGCAGTGTTCGGCATCATGAGCTCGACAGTCAGCTTTGACAGCAACATCAACTCATCTCTGTTGGTGGAAGGTAACTTGGGAGTCCTGTCCAGTGCGGCCAACAATGGAATCTATGACACAATCACCTTCTCTCTTGGCAAGTTGATGGCATCACCTGGCAGCTCTTTGACAAGGAGAATCACAGTCACAACATCAGTCTACCTCCCCGACGTGGCATCGAATGTCAAGAGTAACATCATCACATACAGTGCCATTGCCAAGAGTTCTACTGGAACTATCGGAACACTGTCACAGAGCTGGACTATCGTGGAGCCATCTCTTGTGGTCACGCAGAGCAACACACCCATCACAGGACAAGGAGATGCCAACGTCGCTTTCACAATGATCTTGTCGCACGCTGCCACCTCTACAGCCTCTGCTTATGGCCTGCAGATCAGCTTTCCTCTGGCACCTCAGTGGACGTTAGTTCCTGGTTCAGCAATCATCTCTGGCAACTCAGCCTCTGTGACCTCGTCTGCCTCAGGATTGTCCATCTCAGCCACTGAAATGACCAACACGTCCTCGATCACGGTCAAGTACAATGCCACACTGTACGAGTATTCAAGTATGAACAAAGTCATCAGCAATGGTGGAACGATCACCTATACTAGTTCATCATCTCCTTATTTTAGAACGTATCCGATGCTCAATCCTTCTTCCAACATCATCACACCCAACGTGAGGATTCATATAACATGTATAATGCTGATTACTCGACAGATCACAATGGCATCGAACGCTTTCTCTGGTGATGTTCACGGTGCATCTTCTACATCCATCAACGTCGGAGAGCTCATCACACTTACCACTACCATTGTCCTTCCCATCGGTACCACCACCGCTCTCAACCTAGCTTATACCTTCCTTGCCACCGTACCTGTCAAAATCGTATCATCGAGCATCATCTTGGGAACCAACGTCAATGCTTCTCTCGTGGCTACCGGCTCAAATGCATCATCACTGGTGGACACGAATAACGACAAACTCGCGGATGTCATCAACTACAATCTGGGTACTGTCATGTCATCCGATGTCACCCCAATTGGAGGTATCTCCACGCTTGCAGGAAGACAGATTCAGATCATCACTCTCTTCTACATCAACGATACGGTAACGAATGTGAAGGGTGTCAGTACAAGTCTGACTACCAGCATCACTGGACCTGCAACAGCCGTCGTCCTTCCTGTCCTCTCGTGGATCATCACAGAGCCTAATCTCTCTGTCACTCAGAGTAACACACCTACATCGGGTCAAGGAGATACGAACGTCACCTTCACAGTGGTTCTATCCCACCAGGCTACATCGACAGCAATCGCCTATGGCATTCGTATCAATTTCCCTCTGGTACCTCATTGGACACTCGTTGCTGGATCTGTGGTCATCACCGGTGGCTCAGTCACGATTTCACCTTCAGCTTCTGGATTATACCTCACAGCAATCAGCCTGAACAGTACAACTTTGATTACAATCAGCTACAAAGCTACACTATACGAGTACAGTCTCATGAACCGAGTGATCAGCAACACCGGAACCATTCTGTACACAAGTTCGCCAAACAACTATTCTCGCACCTATTCAGCTTTGAGTCCCACATCTACCATCACGACACCCAAAGTGAGACAATCCAAAAGTTTTGAATTCTGAATAGAGAAATAGATTACGACAGCGGTGACTACCTTCTCTGGCGATGTGCACGGTGCCTCTTCCTCGTCTATCAATGTCGGAGAGCTGATGACACTGAGCACTCTCATCACTCTGCCCATTGGCTCTACCGACACGCTCAGCGTCAGCTATGCCTTCCTCGCTACTGTACCCGTCTCTGTGGTCTCTTCATTCATCACGATGGGCAGCAACGTCAACTCTTCACTATTGACTACTGGCTCGAACGCATCATCCCTGGTCGACACAAACAACGACGGGCTAGCGGATGTGATCAACTACAACTTGGGCACAGTCTTATCATCGGATGTCACAACAATGGGAAGAACTACAGGCCTCTCAGGCAGGCAGATTCAGTTCACTATGATCTTCTACGTCAACGACAGTACCATCAACACGGGGGGATCTATTGCAAAACTCACTACTACCTTCTCTGGCACTGCAGCAGCTATCACTGTACCTGTTCTGTCGTGGACAATCACAGAGCCAACACTGGTATTCACACAGAATAGCACACATGCACTTGGCCAGGGCGACACAAACGTTGCGTTCTCAGTGGTTCTATCACACAAGGGTACATCGACCGCCACAGCTTACGGCATCCGTATCAACTTTCCTCTCGCACCTCAGTGGACTTTGGTACCTGAATCTGTGGTCATCATTGGCAGCTTAGCTACAGTCGTGCCTTCACCTACTGGACTTCTCCTTACGGCGACTAGCATGAGCACGTCATCATCGATCACAGTGACCTACAATGCCACGCTATATGAGTACTCTCCTATGAACAAGGTCATCAGCAATAGTGGTACCGTCCTTTATACCAGTTCACCGAACAGTTATTCCAGAGCTTATCCAATTCTCAGCCCTTCGTATACTATTACTACACCGAACGTGAGACTTTTCGAAGATCAATTGAATACTCAAGTATCAATAGATTACGACGGCATTGACCACCTTCTCTGGCGATGTACATGGCGCCTCTTCTTCACTCATCAGCGTCGGAGAGCTGATGACATTGAACACTCTCATCACTCTACCCATTGGATCGACCACAGCGCTCAGTCTGACCTACACATTCCTTGCCTCTGTGCCCGTGACCGTGGTCTCCTCTGTCGTCACTATGGGAGCTAACACGAACGCGACTCTGCTATTCACTGGATCGAACGCATCATCACTGGTAGACACGAACAACGATGGATCAGCTGATGTCATCAACTTCAACTTTGGCTCGCTCATGTCGTCTGACGTCACAATCATCGGAGGTAATTCTGGTCTCTCCTGTAGACAGATTCAGATCACCACTCTCTTCTTCATTACAGACACCACGAACAACACGGGAGGAACCGTGGCAAGACTCAGTACCTCAGTCTCTGGCCCAGCATCGGTAATCACTATCCCTCAATTGTCGTGGACAATCACGGAGCCATCTCTCGTAGTCACACAGAGTAATACCCCCACCACCGCTCAAGGCACAACGAATGTAGCCTTCTCAGTGGCTCTGTCTCACAAAGGTACATCAACTGCCACTGCTTACGGCATCCGTATCAACTTCCCTCTGGCACCTCAGTGGATCTTAGTACCAGGATCTGTAGTCATCACTGGTGGCTCAGCCTCTGTCATACCCTCAGCCTCTGCACTGTTGATTACGGGCACAGGACTGTCAAACTCTTCATCGATCATAGTCATGTACAATGCCACACTGTATGAGTACTCTCCTATGAACAGAGTGATCAGCAACAGTGGCACGATACAGTACACAAGTACGCCTAACAGCTATGGAAGGAACTATCCTGTTCTCAGCTGTGCTTCGTCTGTAGCGACGCCTAATGTAAGCAGATGATTGAAAATTGAATGAGGAATATTCACATGTATCATAGATCACTATGGCATATAACAACTTCTCTGGTGATGTCCACGGTGCCTCTTCTGCATCTATCAACATAGGAGAGATCGTCACTCTCACGACCACGATTGTCCTTCCCATCGGATCTTCCGTTATCAATGTCAGCTATGGATTCCTGCCATCTGTGCCTGTGACTGTGATATCATCCACTGTGACTATGGGAAGCAACGTCAACTCTTGTCTGCTCGCATCTGGCTCAAGTGCATCATCACTAGTGGACACGAACAATGATGGGCTGGCTGACGTCATCAACTACAACTTGGGAACTGTCTTGTCATCCGATGCCACAACGATAGGAGGCAGCCTTGTGGGCAGACAGATCCAGATCACTACTGTCTTCTGCATCAAAGACATGTCTACCAATATCAAAGGTATCAGTCTCAATTTAGCGACTGGCATCACTGGACCTGCAACCGCTGTGACTCTGCCTGTGCTCTCTTGGACTATCACTGAACCAACTCTCGTCGTAGCGCAGAGCAGCATACCTGTCTTTGGTCAAGGAGACACAAACGTTGCCTTCACTGTAGTCTTATCTCACACTGCTGCTTCTTCTTCACCCGCATATGGGATACACATCAACTTCCCTTTGGCACCTCAGTGGGTCTTAGTCCCTGGCTCTGTGGTCATTGCTGGCACTTCAGCATCTGTGACACCATCATCAACTGGACTCTTCATCACAGCGGGTGTTTTGAGCAACTCGTCTACCATGACAGTCACGTACAATGCAACACTGTACGAGTACACTGCTATGAACAGAGTGATCAGCAACACTGGATCAGTCACATACAGCAGCTCACCCAACAGCTATGGAAGAGCATACCCCTCACTCAGCTCCTCCACATCGATCACCACGCCAAACGTGAGAACATCATCTTCAGTTTGTATCTCATTTTCGTGCAGATCACCACAGCGTCTAACACATTCTCTGGTGATGTACATGGACCATCTTCCTCGCTGATCAGCGTTGGTGAACTGATCACTCTCACCACCACTGTTGTCTTGCCCATTGGATCGACATCTCTTAACGTCAGCTACGCTTTCTCTCCGTCTGTACCTGTCACTGTGGCCTCATCATTCATCACATTGGGAAGCAACGTCAACTTGTCAAGGCTGACTACTCATTCGAACGCATCATTACTGGTCGACACAAACAACGATGGGCTAGCAGATACCATCAACTTCAACTTGGGAACTGTCTCATCCTCCGATACCATTGCGATTGGAGGCAATTCTGGGCTTGTGGGCAGACAGCTACAGATCACTTGTCTCTTCTACGTCAACAATACGAAGACAAATGTCAGAGGAGTCATCACAAGTCTGACGACCACCTTCTCTGGCACTGCATCCAACATTAGCCTGCCCTCTCTCTCATGGACCATCACAGAGCCATCAATCACCAGCATCTCATCCACTACACCACACATGGGCGTACAAGGAGGAGACACAGTCAATCACACTATCACTGTCTTCCACACGGCTATCAGCAATGCACCAGCTTGTGGAATGGTCATCACAGTGCCGCTGCTTCCCGACTTCATTCTAGTGCCTGGCACGATGCAAGTGAGCAACAGTGAGTTCACAGTGGTACAAGGCAACAGCAGCGGCGACACATCTGTGTTGATCACAGGACCGCTGCAGCAAGGTGTCAACGTGACAGTGCAGTACACGACGACAATGTACACATACATAGCAGACAAGAGTGTGTCCTCTACCACGGCCAACATCGTCTATCTGAGCTCACCTCACACCTGGGCTACAACATACACAAACACGACTACTCTGTCTGTGTCGTCTATCGATGGTCAACTCTCTGCAGGCTACAACTCAACGGCGCATGGTCTCAATCCATCAGTGCTGTCAATCGGAGAAGTCCTTGCCATCTCTCACTACCTCACTATGCCCATCGGTCAAGCCACAGGAGTCAGCATCTCCTTGTCCTTCCAGAATGAGGCAGGCAGTGCAGTGTTTCAGATCATCAGCTCGACAGTCAGCTTTGGCAGCAACATCAACTCATCTCTTCTGACTGAGGGCATGTCTGGCACGTTATCAAGTGCAGCAAGCAACACGTACAACGACACAGTGAACATCACACTGGGCAAGCTGATGACATCTGCGGGCGATACATACACAAGAAGAGTGACTGTCACTACCCTGGTCTACCTGCCTGATGTGACGGCCAACACTGTGGGACGCTCGATCAGCTACAACGTCTCGGTCACTAGTACGACTGGATTGATCGGCAACGCAACTCAGAGCTGGACAATCGTTCAACCATCTCTCGTGGCCACACAGAGCAACACACCTACCTATGGCCAAGGTGACGCTAACATTGCCTTCACTGTGGTCTTGTCTCACTCGGCTGCATCGACCTCCTCTGCCTTTGGCATACACTACAACTATGCCCTCTCTCCTGGCTGGACTCTCGTGCCAGGCTCAACTGTGGTCGACGGCGGCTCTGCAGTAGTTGTACCTTCTACTACTGGCCTCTATCTGACGGCATACGAGCTTCCTACAGCATCAACGATGACGCTGAGATACAACGCCACGCTGTACGAGTACGCAGAGATGAACACAGTGGTCAGCAACATAGGCACGATCAGCTATACAAGCTCGCCAGACGTCTATGCGAAGACATATCCCATCATCAACTTGTCATCTAACGTCACCACACCAAAAGTGAGACAATATTTGGATCATTAACACTCATTGATGTATCATCAGATCACAACAGCATCAACCTCTTTCTCCGGAGATGTCCACGGTTCATCTTCCACACCGATCAATGTGGGAGAACTCGTCACTCTCACCACCACTGTTATCCTTCCCATTGGATCTACTAGCGCATTCAACTTGAGCTATGCCTTCCTTCCTTCTGTACCTGTCTCTGTGGTCTCGTCCTTCATCACTCTGGGTAGTAATGCTAACTCTTCTCTTCTGCCCACTGGATCAAACGCATCATCACTGGTAGACACAAACAACGACGGGCTGGCAGATGTGATCAAGTACAGCCTGAGCACTGTGATGTCATCAGACAACACAACGATTGGAGGCAGCCTTGTGGGCAGACAGATACAGATCACTACAGTGTTCTTTGTCAACGATACAGCTACAAACGTGAGGGGAGTCAGTACAAGTCTGACAACAAGCATCACTGGACCAGCAACTGCAATCACTCTGCCCGTCATATCATGGACCATCACTGAGCCATCTCTTGTGGTGGCACAGAATAGCACGCCTACCTTTGGTCAAGGAAATACCAACGTCGCCTTCACCGTAGTCCTATCACACAAGGGCATATCGACGGCTAGCGCCTACGGTATTCGTATCAACTTCCCTCTGGCACCTCAGTGGACACTCGTCGCTGGATCTGTGGTCATCGTAGGTACCTCTGCCTCAGTTGTGCCTTCCGCTTCCGGGCTGATCATCACGGCTACATCTCTGAGCAATTCGACATCCATCACAGTCACGTACAATGCCACACTCTTCGAATTCTCTCCCATGAACAGTGTCGTCAGCAACTCTGGATCAGTTTCCTATATGAGTTCACCGAATGCTTATTCTCGAATGTACCCAGTCCTGAGCCCATCTTCCATGATCACCACACCGAATGTGAGAAGCAGAATCATTCTTATAATATATTCTAACACCATCATCAGATCACCACGGCAGTGAATACCTTCTCTGGTGATGTTCACGGTGCCTCTTCTTCACTCATCAGCGTCGGAGAGCTCATCACATTGAACACTCTGATCACTCTACCCATTGGATCGACCGATGCTCTCAACCTCACCTATGCCTTCCTTCCTTCTGTGCCGATCACAATAGTCTCCTCTTTGATCACAATGGGCACAAACACGAACTCTTCTCATCTGGTTACTGGCTCGAATGCAACATCACTGGTGGACACGAACAATGATGGAACGGCTGATGTGATTCATTACTATTTGGGGACTATCTTATCGTCAGACAACACATCCATTGGAGGTAACACTTCTCTACTGGGACGACAGATTGAGATCACGACTCTCTTTTTCATCAATGATACGGTCACCAACATCAGGCAAGTCACTACCAATTTGACAACCACCATCACTGGACCTGCATCGGCCATCACTATACCAGCTCTCTTCTGGACTATCACTGAGCCAACACTAGCAGTCACGCAGAACAGCACACCTGCCTTTGGTCAAGGAGACACAGAAGTAGCCTTTGCAGTGACGCTGTCGCACACAAACAGATCGACAGCAAGTGCATATGGCATACACATCGACTATCCTCTGTCACCTCAGTGGATCTTAGTGCCTGGATCTGTGGTCATTACTGGTGGCTCAGCCGAAGTTGTACCGTCTGCTGCTGGGCTATTTATCACAGTAGCTGCTCTGAACACATCGACATTGGTCAGAGTCACGTACAATGCCACACTTGACGAGTTCTCTCCTATGAACAGAGTGATCAACAACACTGGTACAGTTCTGTACACGAGCTCACCCAACAATTACTCTCGTGTATATCCCTTGTTGACTCAGTACTCTGAAATCATTACACCTAATGTGAGAGAAAGAATATCAAAATCCATTTATACTGATTCATCAAACAGATCACAACGGCAGTGAATACCTTCTCTGGTGATGTTCATGGTGTTTCATCCTCTTTCATCAACGTCGGAGAGCTCATCACATTGAACACTCTCATCACCCTGCCCATTGGATCAACCAGTGCTCTCAATGTCACATATACATTCCTTGCCTCTATCCCTGTTAACGTGGTCTCCTCTACAGTCATGATGGGAAGCAACGTCAACTCTTCACTGCTGGCTCAAGATTCCCCTGCTTCAGCTTTCATCGATACCAACGGAGATGGGGCTGTCGACATCATCCACTTTGATTTGGGAACAATCTTGTCCTCTGACAATTCCTCCATTGGAGGTAACTCGAGCTTGGTAGGAAGACAGATACAGATTACCACCCTCTTCCACATCAACGATACGGTCACGAACAAGGCAGGAAACATCACCAACTTGACCACAACAATCTCTGGGCCTGCATCGGTCGTCACTATACCAGCTCTCTTCTGGACTATCACTGAGCCAACACTAGCAGTCACGCAGAACAGCACACCTGCCTTCGGTCAAGGAGACACAGAAGTAGCTTTTACAGTGACGCTGTGGCACACAAACAGATCGACAGCAAGTGCATATGGCATACACATCGACTATCCTCTGTCACCTCAGTGGATCTTAGTGCCTGGATCTGTGGACATCACCGGTAACGCCATAGTGGTACCATCTGCTGCTGGACTCTCCATCACAGCCGCTGCTCTGAACACATCTTCCTCAATCACAGTCAATTACAATGCCACACTTTACGAGTACTCTCCCATGAACAGAGTCATTGATAATGTTGGAGTCATCTCGTACACAAGTTCGCCAAACAGCTACTCCAGAAGCTATCCAGTGCTCGCTCCTTCGTCCACCATCACGACACCCAATGTAAGACTGAATTTATCATTGTTTTTACTAATGCGATCTTCAGATTACATCAGCAGAGACGACTTTCTATGGCGATGTACACGGTGCATCATCATCAGTCATCAGCGTGGGAGAGCTCATCACCTTGACTACCACTGTCACTCTGCCCATCGGATCAACTGATGTGCTCAACATCACCTATGCCTTCTTGCCCTTGGTACCTGTGACTGTTGTCTCTTCTACCATCACGATGGGAACAAACACAAACTCGTCTCTGCTGGTCACTGGCTCGAACGCATCGTCACTGATGGACACAAACAATGCAGGCACAACTGACGTCATCCATTTTGAGCTGGGGACTGTCTTGTCCTCTGACAACACATCCATTGGAGATAACTTGAGTCTAGCTGGAAGACAGATCGAGATCACCACTACCTTCTACGTCAACGATACAGTCACAAACATGGCAGGAGTCATCACTAACTTGACCACAACTATCTCTGGGCCTGCATTAGCCATCACTATGCCAGCTCTCATCTGGACTATCACTGAGCCAACACTAGCAGTCACACAGGACAGTACACCTGCCTTTGGTCAAGGAGACACAGAAGTAGCTTTTACAGTGACACTGTCGCACACAAACAGATCGACAGCAAGTGCATATGGCATACACATCGACTATCCTCTGTCACCTCAGTGGATCTTAGTGCCTGGATCTGTGAGCATCACTGGCAGCGCAACAGTAGTACCATCTGCTGTTGGGCTGTTTATCACAGCAGCTGTTCTGAACACATCGGAATCAATCACAGTCAGCTACAATGCTACACTTTACGAGTACTCTCCCATGAACAGGGTCATTGATAACGTTGGAGTCATCTCATTCACAAGCTCGCCGAACAGCTACTCCAGAAACTATCCAGTGCTCACTCCATTGTCCACTATTGCAACGCCCAATGTGAGATTCGAATATCTGTTACCTTACTCATACATCTTTCAGATCACAACAGCAGTGACGACTTTCTATGGCGATGTACACGGTCCATCATCGTCTGTCATCAGCGTGGGAGAGCTCATCACCTTGACTACCACTGTTCTCTTGCCCATCGGATCAACTGATGCGCTCAACATCACCTATGCCTTCAATCCTTCTGTGCCTGTGGCCATCCTTTCATCGAATATCACCATGGGAACGAACACTAATTCATCTCTCCTGGTCACTGGCTCGAACGCATCGTCACTAATGGACTCAAATGATGATGGAGCTCCTGATGTCATCCATTTTGAGCTGGGCATCGTCTTGTCCTCAGACAACACATCCATTGTAGACAACTCAAGTCTAGCTGGAAGACAGATACAGATCACCACTATCTTCTTCATCAATGATACGGTCACAAACATGGCAGGAGTCATCACTAACTTGACCACAACTATCTCTGGGCCTGCATCAGCTGTAACAATACCTGCCCTCTCCTGGACTATCACTGAGCCGACACTAGCAGTCACGCAGAACAGCACACCTGCCTTCGGTCAAGGAGACACAGAAGTAGCCTTTGCAGTGACGCTGTCGCACACAAACAGATCGACAGCAAGTGCATATGGCATACACATCGACTATCCTCTTTCACCTCAGTGGATCTTAGTGCCTGGATCTGTGGACATCACCGGCAACGCCACAGTGGTACTGTCTGCTTCTGGACTCTTCATTACAGCAGATAAGCTCAGCACATCGACGACCATCACGGTCACGTACAATGCCACACTGCACAAGTTCTCTCCCATGAACAGGATTATCAGCAACGTTGGATCAGTCTTATACACCAGTTCGCCAAACAGCTATTCCAGAAACTATCCAGCACTGACTCCATCATCTGACATCATTACATCCAACGTGAGAGCAGATGATTTCCTCCTTCTTATACTGACATGACTACCAGATCACGACAGCACAGACCACCTTCTATGGTGACGTACACGGTCCATCATCGTCTGTCATCAGCGTGGGAGAGCTCATCACCTTGACTACCACTGTCACTCTGCCCATTGGATCAACTGATGCGCTCAACATCACCTATGCCTTCTTGCCCTTGGTACCTGTGATTGTTGTCTCTTCTACCATCACGATGGGAACAAACACAAACTCGTCTCTGCTGGTCACTGGCTCGAACGCATCGTCACTGATGGACACAAACAATGACGGCTCAGCTGATGTCATCCATTTTGAGCTGGGGACTGTCTTGTCCTCTGACAACACATCCATTGGAGGAAATCAAACCTTGTTGGGAAGACAGATCGAGATCACCACTACCTTCTACGTCAACGATACCATCACCAACATACAAGATGTGCTGATCAACCTCACGACCACCTTCACTGGACCCGCATCAGCCATCACCATGCCGACTATTTCATGGACTATCGTGGAACCATCGCTCGTGGTCGTACAGAACAGCACGCCCACCTTTGGTGAAGGAGATACCAATGTAGCCTTCGCTGTGGTTCTGTCTCACGCAGCGGAATCTACTGCCACTGCTTATGGTCTGCACATCAACTTCCCTCTATCACCTCAGTGGATCTTAGTCCCTGGATCTCTGGTCATCGTCGGCAGCTCAGCCTCAGTTGTACCTTCTGACTCTGGGTTGTACATCACAGCCACTGAATTGACCAACACATCATCCATCACAATCACGTACAATGCCACACTGTACGAGTACTCTCCCATGAACAGAGTCATCGACAACACTGGATCAGTCATCTACACGAGTTCACCAGATCATTACGCCAGGACTTATCCTACTCTGACTCCTTCTTCAGACATCCTAACACCTAACGTGAGTTTGTTTACGCTTTATTCGAATCTGATCAATTCATCAGATCACGACTGCATCGAACTCGTTCTCTGGTGATGTACACGGTGCATCATCTTCTTTGGTCAGTGTGGGAGAGCTCATCACTGTCGACACTCTCATCGCTCTGCCCATCGGCTCTACTGATCTCAACATCACTTATGTCTTCCTCTCCTCTGTGCCTGTCTCTGTGGTCTCTTCATTCATCACGATGGGTAGCAACGTCAACTCTTCTCTTCTGCCCACTGGATCAAACGCATCATCACTGGTAGACACAAACAACGACGGGCTGGCAGATGTGATCAAGTACAGCCTGGGCACTGTGATGTCGTCAGACAACACAACGATAGGAGGCAGCCTTGTGGGCAGACAGCTACAGATCACTACAGTGTTCTTCGTCAACGACACGGCTACCAACGTCAGAGGAGTTATCGCAAGTCTGACAACCAGAGTCGTCGGTTCTGCCTCGGCTGTCGATCTACTAGACCTTTCGTGGACCATTACAGAGCCACAGATCACCAGTATCTCATCCACTTTCCCATACATGGGTGTACAAGGAGGAGACATTGTCAATCACACCATCACTCTCTTCCACACTGCCATCAGCGACTCACCAGCCTGCGAGATGGTCATCACAGTGCCGCTGCTTCCTTACTTTGTCCTGGTCCCTGGGTCAGTCCAGCTGAGTGAGGCTGGCTTCAGTGTGGTAGAAGGCAACAACATGGGCAGCTCTTCCGTGACCATCACTGGACCATTATTGCCTCTCGGAAGCAATCTCACTTTCAACTACACGACGAAGATGTACACCTTTGTACCCGACAGAAGCACTTGCCCCACCACGGCTACAATCGTTTACCTTGGAGGACACAACAGTCTATCGAGAGAGTACATCAACACGACGACTCTCTTCGTCTCCACGCTGGACGGGCAATTCTCGGCAGGATATCGATCAACTGGCCATGGTCTCAATCCATCAGTGCTGTCGATTGGAGAAGTCCTTACCATCTCTCACTACCTCACGATGCCCATCGGTCAAGCCACAGGAGTCAACATCTCCTTGTCCTTCCAGAATGAGGCAGGCAGTGCAGTGTTTGAGATCATCAGCTCGACAGTCAGCTTTGGCAGCAACATCAACTCGTCTCTTCTGTTCGAAAATGATCCAGCAGTCTTGTCCAGTGCAGCGAGCAACACGTACAACGACACAGTGAACATCACACTGGGCAAGCTGATGACATCTGCGGGCGATACATACACAAGAAGAGTGACTATCACTACCCTGGTCTACCTGCCCGATATACCTGAGAATGCTGTGGGAAGCTCGATCAGTTACAATTCCTCGGTCAGTAGCTCTACTGGTGACATTGGAAACTCCACTGAGACATGGACAATTGTTCGACCATCTCTTGTGGCCACACAGAGCAACACACCTACCTATGGCCAAGGTGACGCTAACATTGCCTTCACTGTGGTCTTGTCTCACTCAGCTGCATCGACGTCCTCTGCCTTTGGCATACACTACAACTATGCCCTCTCTCCTGGCTGGACTCTCGTGCCAGGCTCAGCTGTGGTCAACGGCGGCTCTGCTTCAGTTGTACCTTCTACTTCTGGTCTCTATCTGACGGCATATGAGCTTCCTACAGCATCAACGATGACGCTGAGATACAACGCCACGCTGTACGAGTACGCAGAGATGAACACAGTGGTCAGCAACATGGGCACGATCAGCTATACAAGCTCGCCAGACATCTATGCGAAGACATATCCCATCATCGACCTCTCTTCTGATGTTATTACACCCAACGTGAGTTTCCCATTCTATCTCGTTCGATCTTATTTATATTCGCTCAGATCACAACGGCATTCAACACTTTCACTGGCGATGTTCACGGTGCATCTTCCACACTCATTGGTGTGGGAGAACTCGTCACTCTCACGACCACTGTTCTCTTGCCCATTGGATCAACTGATGCTCTCAACGTTACCTATGCTTTCCTTCCCTCTGTCTCTGTCTCTGTGGTATCATCTGTCATTACCATGGGCAGCAACGTGAACTCAACACTGCTGGCTACTGGCTCAAACGCAACATCACTGGTAGACACGAACAACGATGGATCAGCTGATGTGGTCCACTTTGAGCTGGGCACTATCATGTCGTCCGACAACACATCCATTGGAGGAAATTCAAGTCTATTGGGAAGACAGATCGAGATCACAACCGTATTCTACATCAACGATACGGTCACAAACACGAAGGACATGGAAACGAACATCACAACCACCTTCTCTGGACGTGCTTCCATCATCACCGTCCCCACACTCTCCTGGACTATCACTGAGCCTTCTCTCACCTTCACTGTGGAATCCAACACATCTAACGGTCAAGGAGGAGATGTCATTCAGTTCACCTCTGTCATCTCTCACTTGCCTCAATCTACCGCCGATGCCATGGAAACAAGACTGGAAGTGCCTCTCCTTCCCGGCTTCGTTGCTGTGCCAGGCTCGATCATCTGTGACTCTCCCCTCTACACCGTACTATCTGGAGAAGTAGTGGGAGACCAGTCGATCAGCATTCTCATACCAAGATTGGTCCTGTCTACCAACACTACCATCACATTCGATGCCAAGTTGTACGACTTTGTCCCATACAACAGCACCATCTACAATCCGATGACGCTGCACTACCAGACCGCCCCCACATCTCCTGCTAGGAATTTCCAGGAAGATATCACGATTGGTATCACCACTCCATTGGTCTCTTACACCACCACCTTCACAACAGATATCCCCAGCAGCAGCAACAACTTGACCATAGGACAAGTCATCACTCTCCTTCACGTCATCGATCTGCCCTTTGGCTCTACTTCCTCTCTCTTTCTCTCTACTCTCTTGTCAGGCACAGGTGCCTTGCAAGTCATCAACGCCAGTGTCAGCATCGGCTCACACAGCAACTCGACTGGACTGAGAGACAAGAGCTTGCTGGACGTGATCGACATCGATGGCGATGGGCTGGCAGACGAGATACAAGGAGCGTTTGACCGAGTGATGTCAGCGCCTGGCTACATCATCGGCAATGGAACGAAGCAAGATGGAAAGATGATCGTTGAGCTCAATCTGTACGCACCTGATGTGGAGAGGAACTACATAGGACAGACTGTCAGCCTCACAACGACCTTGACCGAAGATGACGGTATTGTTTCGACGTACGACCACACTTGGACACTTCAAGAGCCCGATCTAATCTTCTCCTCCACCATCGACAGAGAGAACGGACAAGGTGGTGATGTCTTCAACGTCAGCTTCCAGATCGAGCCTTCCCTGTTGGCCACATCAACACCATTCCACGTATCCATCATCGGTGATTCCCTACCAAACTGGAACGTCACATCGATTGATGCCGGGTCTTACGTGGAAAAGAACACGAGCGTCAACACGCTCGACTTATCGTTCGACCACCTGCCAGATAGTACGGCTCAGCTCACGTACACGACACAACTGTGGGACTTTATACCGATGAACACCACTATCTACCACCCCTTGGCCCTTGCTTATTTCAGTGCACCGAATCTACAGTATGCCAGAAGGTACACTGTACCGGATTCCATCTTGAGCGTCAACACACCTTCTCCCGTGGCCAGCTCACAGATCATCTCCAACATCCACACGAACACGTCCTCTCTGTTATCTGTCGGTGAACGCGTGACGTTGATCGTCTATCTGCAGCTGCCATATGGAAGTACATCAGAGTTGAAGGTCAACATCTCTCTCAGCACCTTTGGCGCTCACTTTGGCGTGGACACTACTCGCTTGTACATGGGCAACCACTTGTACTCTCACAGTCTTGCCACTGGCAGCAACGCTTCTGTCACGCCCACGACTGGACCCACTACCACCATCGTCTATGACTTTGACGGCATACAGTCGTCACCGAGAGACAACATGAGCAACAGCACAACATCTGCAGTGGGAGAGAACGAGGCCAGAGTGGAGATAGCACTGTATGTGGATGACAGCAGCAGTTCCATCGCTATGTCACACGTGGATGTAGACGTCGCCTTCTCTTTTGCCCACGGAATATTCTTCGAAGAGAGCTACGGATTCGATATTGTAGAGCCCACTCTGATCGTGGACTGCACAGTGAGTCACATGTCTTTGTCTATGAATTGAATCTGATATCATCTCAGTCTTCTCGTTCTTTTGGCCAAGGAGGAGATGTCATTTACTACCGTGCCAATATCTCCCATGCTGCACTCAGCACTGCCGCTGCATTTGACCTCGATCTAGTCTACCAGGTGGAAAGTTATCTCAACGTCAGCCTCACCTCTCTCTACACTACTTCCGGTAAGATCACGCTGGATTCACACGGTGCTGTAGTGGTAGCCATACCAACCATTCCACTCAACGAGTCGATCATCATCGAATTCTCTGCCATCATAAGAGGCGACGTCGAATTTTCGAAGCAGTACACTTCATTTGGTGAGTCATCGAATCACTCTCTCTTGCTGATCGAGACAGCTCAACTGTCATACACTAGCTCTCCTGCAATAGAATCGGTTGAGACGAGGGTGTACACAGTGGAGGGACCGGAGATATCGCTTGAGATCGTCGACGTGATATCCAGCTTCTCTTATGAATCATTGAATGTGCTGAGAACTTCGGATGTACTCGTCACACCCAACCAGCTCGTTGATTTCATCGTCCAACTACAAGTGAGTTACTGTCACCTCTCTTCTACTTCGTGTTCTTTCCTCATTCTATCATGACTAACGACTGCACAGTTACCTTATGGCATCACGAACAACTTGACTGTCACCTTATCACTTCCTGCCAACCAGATGACATTCCAGTCTGTTCACTCTTCTTTCCATGGTGACCTGTCATTCGGTCAGTTGCCACAGAATGGTACGCTGCCCATGGTCACAGCAGACGCTCACAACATGTCTACTGCCATCATCTCCTTCGGCAAGGTACGGCTTGTCTCATACATGCCTTCATTGATCGTGTGTAGGTGACAAGCGTTGGTGTGAACAACACGATGGACGTGAGAGTGACCTTCTTGCTCTCTGACAACGACTACAACGTCTACGATGCATCTCTGCCTCTCTCTTCCATAGTCGACTGGAACGTCAAGAACACAAGCTACAACTATGTCATGACCGTAGTCACACCCCTCTTGGACTTCTCTTTCACCTCATCACAGTCTGTTGTGACTGAGGGCGACGTCATAGAGATGCAGCTGGTCGTGTCTCATCGTCTGGCCAACACAGTGGCTGCTTACAACATCACGCTGTGGGACAACGTAACAGATCCTTACTTGCATCTAGTCCGTGGCTCGACCTCTGCCAGCTGGGGCAGCTTTGTAGAGGCCACAGACGGATCAGTGGGCTTCAACTTACCGGTCTTACTGCCCGAACAATCGGCGACATTCATTTACAAGATAAGAGTGTCGAATGACATTGGTTTCCGCTATCCACACAGCGACATGTACATGCGGTGGCAGACTTCTCCCACTCCTTCTTCAAGGTGAATCACATGATCATTCAATTCTCCTCTCACTACTGATCAGGATGCTTCGTTATTCGAAAGGAATAACATTCACTCCGTCTCATCCGAAGATGACATCGATTATTTTGCAAGATGTTATGATGCCATCGTTATCTTTTGATATCTCTCCTTTGGGCATCACTTATCCCAACTCAAGAGAACCTCTGATGAATCTCACATCGACAAACACATCCCATGTCATGACAGGTCTGAGAGTGGGAGAGACACTGTCCACTATGCTGCTCATCTCTTTCCCTTACGGTCTGCATCGAGTCAACATCTCAGACAACTCACTCGTCTCTTCTGTCTCACGCGGTAACATGACTGTGGACACAACAGCCAGACTGACAGTGACAAGTGAGAAGCTGATGAGATGTGTGTGATCTGATGATGTACAGATGTGACAGTTGTCCGTGTGGGAAGACATCTGAGCGGAAGTGGACTGAGCGAAGGACAAGATCTCACCTCTCTTGTCTCTTCTGATGGTAGCCTCAATCTTCTGCTGGATACCATCAACAGCACTGCCTACGGTTCCACCACCATGGATGACTGTCTTCAACTATACGTGGCTTGCACTCTGCAAGACCTGCCTCAGAACATCCCCGGCAAGCTACTGTACCACTCGTCAGAGCTGTCATGGAGTCACGGAAGCACACCTCAAGTCTTCCCTTTCACTCTCTCTGTCCATCAAGCCTCACTCGTCTCTGCCTCTAGCTTTCCCAGCAACATTGCTATACAAGCGGGTCAGACGGTGAACGGTAGTGTCTCTCTGTCACACGAGAGCTCTACTGCAGAGGCTCACAACATCTCTACGACCATTCGCTTCGAACGAATGACACTACACCTAGATAATCTCAGAATCACCGTCATCTCGGGTAGCTCAGACAACGTCACATCTGACGCCTTCTCGATCGACAACGTCACATCAGTCATCACATCTGGTCAACTCGTCATCACTGCCCCTCTCTTCCCCATCGGCGCTGAGATACACATCGACATGATGTTAGTCACGGATGCTACCGTTGTACCTGGACAGAAGATCGACGTGACAGTGGACAACTCATGGCAGTCCATTCCATCATCCTTTGGTGTGCCTCGCACATCCACATCATCCTACAAGTTCCTCACAGTCACTGTGCCATCACCTGTGGCCACTTCCACAGGCTCGCTGAACAGTCTGACAGTGGGAACATCAGCGGACGTCAACGTTACGATAGTAGCAGTGAGAGGAACGTACACAAACACAAAATTCCATGTGTACTTCCCCTTGGACAGTCAGGGCAATCCATTAGTCAAGGTATGAATGTTTATAAGTTGACGATCGTCAACTGAATCGTTTCAGTGTGAATCAGCTCGGGTGATTGGTTCATCATCCGATGTCAACTTCTCTGATAACTTCGATTCCTTACATCCTCTAGCGGTGAACCATCAATTTAATCTTGTTTGTTGTACGAAACTGAGACAAATAGATGATGGACGTCAGCAACAGACAGATCGGCATCTCATTCAACATCAGTGGCCTACGAGTCTCACCCTCTCAGACTCGTCCAAATTCCACCGAACGGATCACCTTCACTTTGCGATATCGACTGTTGGATCTACCTTCAGTCGTTCCTCTGCTGGTGGCATCTTTCGCTTACGATCTGTCTCTTCCGTTCAGTGTCGTCAGAGGCACGAAGAATATCACGGTGAGTCTATCTCATCGTATGGAATGGATGTGAGGTGACATCATCAGATCATTCAGTCATCCCTGAGCATTCGATCGGTCTTCAGTGTGCTCAACACCACGTACAACAATCGATTGACGATGAACATCACCGTATCTCATTCTCTCGCATCCACAGCAACCGCCGAAAGTCTGAAGCTGATGTTATCTCTTGGCCGTGTGAGTCAATGATGATTCTAAATGAATTTCGTCTGAAGAAAATAGTTGTCCGTGATCTCGGGTTCAGAAGTAAACGGAGGAGGGAATAGTACAGAGCTGAACTCGACTCTCATCTCCTTCTCTCTCAACAGTCTGCCCGTCGGTCAAAACTGGACACTCAGCCTGCAGCTGTTGGCAGGAATTTCTTTTGGAGACTATCGAGTTATTCAATCATTGAGCTTCGCAACATCATCCAGCAACTACTCTCGTGTCATCCGTGATTCGAACACAGTGAGACGATTCCAATTTCAGCCTTTTTTGACGCATCCAGGCTTATGTGCCGGACTCAACTGTGCATTTGGTTCCTCCTTCTTCTGTCGCCTCTACCAGTGCAGAGACATTAGCTATTGCACCGGGGGATATAGTCATCTTCCAGGCTACATTTGTCATCCCTGCTCACGTCAACCGCTTTAACCTGTCTGGATCCATCATCAGCATCGGTGGTGGAGTGATATTGAAAGGTGAGGACAGAAATGAGATCTTAACTGATGGAGATAGAATTGTCGTCCATCACTCTGCCTGACGGCACGATGATATTGTCTAACTCACCCGATCTACCAATGGTCACCATGGAAGATTCGAATCTACAAAACTCCAGCTCAGTGAAGCGTCAGTGGAACATGAAATTCGATCATCTGGCAGATCTATCTCAAAGTTCAAATTTGGTCGTCAAGTTTTCGGTACAGCCACTCTCTTGGGCGACTCCTTCGGTGAGATCGTTCATTCACATCCTTTTTACTCACATCACATAGAGTTTCCTCAACCAGAGTTTGACATTATCTTGGTTTAATATCAGTACGAATGTATCTCGTCTCTCCAGATTAGATCTTCCACCCTGTTGGATCACGACGCCTTCCATGTCTCTGAGCATAAGCTTCCGCACACCTCATCCAAAGGTAATTTGGATCTTCCGTATGCTCGATTGAACAAATGGTAAAGAGAAACAGGTTAATCCGGGTGATCTTATCACTCTCGATCTGAACGTGAACCATAAGAGTTCTAGTTTAGTCAATGCTTTCGGTGTACAGGTGAGTCATGAGAATTTCCTTCCACATCTGACTAAATGAAATAGATTCTCACCCTCTTGCCCTCAGAGTTCACTCCCACAGTCGACATTGGAAATCGCTCAAACGCCTTGACTTACAACGCTTCGTCGCTATCACTCGGTAGAATGATCAACCTGACTTATTCTTCCATTTTGATCAACAACATGGCCAAGGAGGGACAGGTATAGAATCATGCGCGGTACCGTCCATGACGTCTCTCAGGTTATTCAAATCAGCAGTACTTTCAGTTGGGCGTCTGGCATCACACCAGAAGCGGTGAAGAATTCGACTGGAAATGTCTATTCCATCACGGTCAACTGCAAGCCCAGACCGGAGAATCTAACTTTATTCGTTAACGAAGGAAGCAATCAGACGGTCAATCTGCACGAACACATCACTGACCGAGATGGATATCAGGTGATCTTGATGAATAGCATCGATATCATGCTGATGCTTTCTCAGGATATCGATTGGAAGACTCTGTCTCTCACCTCGAGCACTCTATCAGGCAGTGTGAATCTGACCAATGGATCTGTTTACTACCAACCGAAACAATACTTCTGGGGTAACGATAGTGTCAGCTACAAGATCTGCGATAGCACAGGCGCATGCAAGGAGGCAAACATCACATACGTCGTCGCTTACAGACCTCACGCACCCTTTGCATCGAATCAGACCCTCATCACTCCTCAGAACGGTGAGAAGAGATGTGAAAGAGAGAGAAGCTGAAGGAGGCAGGTGTCTCTGTGAATATCAGCTCGAGACTGTTCTGTCCTGACTCGCCTCTGTCCTTCGTACGAGTCGACTCAGTCACCTCGGGATCGTTCGCAATGAATACATCACGATCTTATCCAGCATCGAGTCCAGTGAGTCTCAGATGACATTGTCTACCATCTGATGCATTACATAGTATCTGCTTGACGCTATGTACACACCGCCCCCGTTCAAGTCTGGGTCGTTCATCGTCATCTTGACAGCATGTAACGAGCAGTCGATGTGCTCGCCGCTGCAGTTCAACTTTACTGTCGTGGCACCTACACCACCCAAATGGTTGAATGCGACGAAATACGACAACTCTACCAATCAAGAGGTCTATCAGATCATATACGTCAACAACACCCAGAATGTTGGAACATCATCAGACGAGGCTTACGACCTCTACGTCGCTCTTAACATCATCGATATTGATCGAGATAGTGCCAAGATTAGCGTGAGTCGACCGAATAATATCCCTCTCATGTTATTGATCAACATCTACATAGACATGCTAAAATTGACACTACATAGAAAAAACCAAGCCACGGCACTGCCAGTATCGATGATGTGTACGCGAACGATGCCAACGAAACCGTCATTGTCATTCGTTACGTCCCTACTTCCAATCAAGCTACGAACGA
The DNA here is from genome assembly GCA_003024175.1 of Planoprotostelium fungivorum. Lineage (NCBI taxonomy): Eukaryota > Evosea > Variosea > Cavosteliida > Cavosteliaceae > Planoprotostelium > Planoprotostelium fungivorum. Next base: position 84,951 of record MDYQ01000118.1, read on the forward strand.
CACCTTGAGCTATTCTGCCTGTGACATGTGGTCTCAGTGTGCAGAGTCTACCGTCCATGTCTCCTTCCCTGCAGCTGCCCAGCCTGGTTACTGCTATGGCGGTATCATTCTCACTCTCTTCGGTTTGTTTCTCGGTTTCACTGGCTTCACCTTCTACTCAGCATCACGAGCTTGGCATCTCATCGATTTCATGCAGCTGATGGTGAGTGCAGATGTCATATCGTGGCAGCGTAGGGTAACATGTTCGCAGGTACTGTCATCGCAGGTCAATGTCAACTATCCCACCTTCTACATGAACTTCATTGGCTGCTTCTCTTGGCTCAACCTCTCTGCTTCTGTACCCTGGCAGGTGATACATGACACGCATTCACTTGTTCGGACCACTCACAGTTGAGACAGATCTCTACAGCACTGAAACAGTTCATCTTCACCTTTGAGTCAGAGGAGAGACGTGCAGGTCACAGAACCTTACAGTCTGTCGATCAGTTCATCAGTCAGGCCGTGGCCGACGTGCCGGGAGAGAGATACCTCACAGGCACACTCTTCTGGACTGTCGTCATCTGCCTCATCCCTGCCTTCCTCTCTCTCTTCTTCTATCTCATGCAGAAGCTCTCAGTCACATACGGACCTGCGTGTGAGAAGCTGAAGAGGATCTGTCAGACCATCACGTGGAGGATCTGTCTCTTCGCTTATCTAGGCGTGGTCTTTGCTTGCCTGCATCAGCTCGTCGTGCAAGCTAAAGTGGGAACAGGTGGATCAGCCTCTATGTCCATTGCCACCATGTTTGCATCCGTGATACTTCTCATCGTGACGCCCGGACTCCCCATCATCTACATCTTGGCCGTTCGCTCCAGATGGAACAAGATTCATCAACCCATCCACTCAGCTCAGCCGACAGCGAGTGAGAAGATATACATCGAACGAAGCAGAAGCTGAAGAGATACAGAAGATGGAGACTGGAAGTTAGTTTTCCGACCGGATTCGATTGGTGTAGAAGTAACAGCAGAACAACGAGCTCAGGAGGTCAGCCAACCAGCACCCATTCCCAACGAAGACGACAGGTGAGGATGACTTTGTATAACGAATTTCATCTGATGTTCGAAAAGATACACCTATGACACGAGAGTGTTGGGATGTACTGCCGGCTTGTACAAACCCTGGGAAGCAAAGGACACCCTCATCCACAGATACTTCTACCTCATCGTCTTTGCAAAGAAGTTCCTTTTCGCTCTGGTCATAGCCCTCTTCTCCCCCGGCTCGTCACACGCTTCCACCTACGTGCAGATCATCGCCCTACTCATCATCCTCGTGGCTTACATCGCCATCATCCTGTGGCAGAGACCTTACGCAGACCGATTCTCTATGGTCATCGACTTGCTCTTCTCGGCGGTCATCTCATTGATCCTCATCTTCTCCGCTCTCATGGTGGACGAGAGCACGCTCAGTAGTAGAGACCGCACCCGTCTGTGTGTGGCCATGATCTGGATTCATTATGGTACCATGGTCTTCTTCTACATCATCTGCCTTCCGACTTTCCTCAAATCGATGGTGGAGCATCTCAAGCAGAAGGAGAAGAGAGAGGCAGAACAAGAATCACAGATTGCGCTGGACAACTCTGAAATGAACGAAGCGGATGACGAGGGGCTGAGCGCCAGTTCCAGAGACCCAAGGAGTAGTATCTACACGCCAAACATGATGTTGGAGGTCATCACACCACCCGCATCACCAACAACGCAGAGAGCTTTAGCTAGTTAGAGAATAAACGAAATGGCTAGTTCATAATGCTTAACATTACGTTAGTATTGTGCGGCCCATGCGAATATTGACCTTTCGCACAATAGAAGAGAGAACAAAACCTTATGCAACAGAGAGTTTATTAATAACCAATGCGATACTTTCCATACTGAGGCTTCTCCCTCTCTGGCACATGCATGACCATCACCTCGTCCA